>PVJC01005389.1:56262-59301 GCA_004026665.1 Murina feae | reverse complement strand
CTATGAATGTTCAGGCATGTTATTCACGTCTACAGTCGCTTAGAATTGTCCATGTCTTGGGACTTCACAGTTTGCAGTGGAAGTAGTTATTTACGAAGCGATTATAAGGCAGTAACTGTTGCAAAAGAAGTACAGAGGGCAAAGTGTGGTCTGAAGGCTCAGAGCTGGCCTCCCTGAGGATGTGACACTCAAGCCCAGACCTCAAGGCTGGGTTGGAATTAGCTCAGCAGAGTTTGGGGTAAAGTGGGGAGTGTTCCAGACAGTGTTCCCTAAGCTGTGACTTATGAATCACTTTGCAAATAAAATGCCAAGTAATGACTGTAGCTTTTTGGAATATTTTTTCTTTTCTAAATCTGTTTTTATTGACTTTTAGAGAGGAAGGAAGAGGAATAGAGAGATGGAAACATAGATGAGAGAAAAAACATCGATCGACTGCCTCCTGCACTGGGACTCGGGCCCACAACCCGGGTATGTGTCCTGACCTTGGTTCATGGGTCAGTGCTCAATCCACTGAGCCACATCGGTCAGGCTGGAATTTTCTCTTTAAGTTACGTTCTCCAAAAATCAAACAATCATTTAACCAAATCAGGTCTGATCTCTTTGAGAGTGGTGCTTAAGGCAAAAGTCATACAGAAAGTAACGATTGCCCAAAGCCACAGACATGCTTTCTTTGCAACCCTAACCCACATTGCTTGCTCTCATCCATTTTATTTATCGTACTAAACTTCCACTTCTAAAAGCGAAAGCCACAAAGCGTAAGTACTTGCCCGGCCCATTAGGAGTATTTAAAACGGAGCTTCGGAGCGTCACCATGAGAACTAACATTCGGTTAACCCTTTACAGCTTACTCTGATATCCTTTTCTAACTCGATCATTCTCATTATTCCCATTTCACAGAGGAGGAAACTGAGATTCAAGAAGTTAAATTGTTCTGCTCTAAGTGACAAAACTGGGATCCAAACCCAAGTCTTCTGACTACAAACCCCAAGCCATCCCCACCACAGGCCACCCGGCTCTGCTTCCCGGGCATCAGAATGAGGGCAGAAATGAAGACTCAACAAGAAAAACCAAGAAGGAAAAAAAGTTCAAAATTACACCTCACTGCCCCCCACCCCCATTACGATGCCACTTGTCAACAACATATCACACTTTGTTTATGAAACTGAGTATCAAAGAAAGATAATGATAAAACTTCACTTTGCCTGCCTCAGTGAATTGAGCATCATCCCATCTACCAAGAGGCCACAGGTTTGATTCTCAGTCAGGCTGGGCTGTGAGCTCAAGCCCCAGTAGGGGGTGTGCAAGAGACAGCCAATAGATGTTTCTCTCTCATCAAAGTTTCTCTTTCTCTCTTCCTCTCCCTTCCTCTCTCTAACATCAATAAAAACGTATTTTTAAAAATGTTTCACTTAAAAAATAATCTCTAGGTGGAAAAAAAACTAAAAAAAACTCCAATACCTTAATATTATTATCAAAAAAAATACACAAAAAGAAAACATAAAACTCTGGGTTCTAATTTTTTTCTTAATTTTTCAGTAAATCTAAAACTGTTCTAAAAATGATGTATACTTTAAAAGAGAAGAAAGAAGGACATGATCTCTCATTTCTTAAATTCTTCCCTCTTTTTTTTCTTTGATAAGTAATTATGCCAAAAAGGAACACAATTTACTTGCTTTTGAAGTCCCTGCTAACTGCTTTTCCCATATAGGGTAGCCCGTTTTAGATTTTGGAGTCCGATGGTCTTAGGCTCAGACCTCAACTTTGCCTCTTCCTGGATGCAGTTTTCTCACTGGCGAACACCTTGAGTGAGAGTTGTGAGGATGAAGTGGCATAGTACAGGCTAAGCACTTCATCCAGTGCCTCAGACATAGTAAATGCTCAGTAAAACGCCATGTTCTTCATTTGTGTCCCACACTACCTCTCGCTGTGGTTAGGGATTAAAGCTTAGAATTTGGAATTGTGGAAGTTATTTTTTTAGGAAAAACAACCCTTCATTTTCAATCATTAGTTCATTTTTTAAATAACGAAAATCATTAATTCAATTCTATTTCCTATATTTGAAATGTATAGGCAAAGGACTAAAACAATCCAAAGTGAAGTACTATTTTATCCTATAGCTTAAATTAAAAAATTTTTTAATTTAGAAAAAAAAATTGGGGGCAGAGAACATGACTGGGTTGCAATATTTTCATCCATCTATGAAGCAGAAAACACTACAACACACAGTTTCACTGACTCAGGACCATGAATCCTCTGTTCCAAAGCATCAGCTTTACCCATCCAGCTGCTGCGATGTATCTGTGGGTCTACGTGGGGGAGTCTCCCAGGACCAACCGCATTCTCGCACATCTGGATCTTGCTCACTGGCGATGGGGCCTGATGGTTGCTGTTGCAGCACACGGAGTGTCAGCAGGGCAATCCACTTAACAACCTTGTTCCATGATAGAAACACCAGCGCTGAATTCCGCTGAAATCACGGCGCACCAACCAAGGCTGCTCGCCATTTTTAACCAGTTTTAATTGTTCTGAAAACTGGCAGCACCTCTCTCTTCAAATCAGAATAGAGGCTACGCCTGTGGAGCTACCAAAGCTGTTGTTGCCTTTCACACCCTTCAGGGGGCGCAGTGGAGTCTGGCAGAAAGAAAATGATTATGTAAATTAATAATTATTTAATTTTTAAATTTAAAAAAAATTGCCAGCGATGCAATATGAAGCTTTTGTTTTTGTGGGTTATCCAGTCTGCGGACCAAATCGGCCTTGACTTCCCTTCCTTCCCAGGCCGACGCTGGTGTGCTTCTAGCATCTCTAGCATCTGCTCCTGCGGAAGGCTAACGGTAAGGACGAACAGTAAAAAAACAAACAAACAAACAAGAAGCAAGTGTGTTTTCTCTTTTCTAGCAACACGATTGGGAGAGACACTAAGAAGGAAATAATCGCTGGCCACACTGTATTCCCACAATTTCTCTCTGCCCACACTGGGAAGGAAGACGAGGACTAGCTCGACCTCCGCGGCAGCAGGGAGCTTCCAGAGGAGGAACC
>PVJC01005389.1:16262-51262 GCA_004026665.1 Murina feae | reverse complement strand
TCAGATGTATTGAGCATGAAACATTTCTGGGGATTTTAGGGGAGTTTCATATATTTTAACTTATTTAATAAAGATATTTTGAACAAATAAAATAGCCCATTGATGCTTACCTATACATGCCTGCCACATGCCTTGCATATAGTAGATGCTCAATATAGTTGTTCAGGGAAGTAAAAGTTGCAAGCTTCCAGAAGAAATATTTTTTCCAGGAAAAAAAAAATAAAAAGAGCACCCAGGATGTTCTCCAAATTACATGAAAATCTTAAAATGCAATGCAGGTAAAAGAAAACATCTGCTTTGTATTAACCTAAACTGGTACTGGTTTTCTAGCCTTAAAGTAACTTCAACCAGAGAAAGTGGGCAACAGGGAAGAAGACACAACATACCAGCTTGGAATGGCAAATCTTCGCAAAGATGCTGCCCATGTTTCTATCTTCCAGCGCTTCACCACAGCAGGCATTGCTAATAGATCATGGCAGGATTTCCTGCTGATCCAGGACAGCCTCGGGTCCTTACACACCTTGCCCCAGGCACTACACTAATCCATCAGAATGGACACTCTTGCTGAAATCTATTTAGAATCCCTGATAGACTGAAAGGCTTTTTCTCTGTGCCCTAGGGGACCAGGAAACCAGTTTGTACAACTCTCTGACTTTGCCCACAGGACAAGGAGGGGTGCAATCTATGTTGTTCTTTGGAACCAGGTTTAAAATTTATTGAAGAATTGCTGGCCTGGATTATAGAATCTCTGAATGGGTTACTACATGAGGCTGTGGAATTTTTAGATACATATATAAATAAGCTATATTTCCACTGGTCCAGAATTATTGGGCACAGTCCTGCCTATGGGAAGGATCAAAAGCAAATATCTTTCAGAGATCATCTCTGGTTGTTCTGATGTTCTGTTTTCTCTCCAGCCAGACTTACTAGCGGCATCCCTGAAACAAATGCATGTGTGTTCAAAGGTCAAAAGGAACCTCTAGCTTAAAAATATTGTGACAGAATTGGAAAAATAATATTTGCCTACAACAAAGGGGTATCATCATACATGCATTTAAAAATACTTTCTAAAATATACATTAGTAGCATATGAGAAATTTTAACACAGCATGTTTGTAGTATAAACTGTATAAGCCCCGAAATAATCTTACATGTCAAGCTCTTAGAAAATACCAAGATACCTTTCACACCTAGAACTGATTAGTTAACTGTTTAAAATTAAATCAAAATCTTATCATTTTATTAATGCATAATCTAAAGGAAGACAGTTAAAAGGACAATAAAATCATATGATAGTAAAACCATGTCTCGATTGCATACTGTGTCAAGTTTAAATACAGTCATTCATGATTCTGAAATCCATCAAAATCTCCTGAGCAGGTACATACCTAGAAAAAGATGTTTTAATTAAAACTATTCATCAATATAAGCAGAACTCTATACCAAAAGCTTGGCTTGGAATGGCAGCAAATTTACATAAGATGTCAATCTAATGAGAAGAAAAGCATCCTAGAGGTTCCTGTCCAAGAATAAAGGGCCTGAAGAATTGAATGATCCATACAAATTAGGACAGGATGTCACTGCCATTCCGCTCATGGTGAGTGCACGTGAGCAGCACCAGGATGAAAAACAAATGAGAAGGACGTGCTCCTGAGGCAGAGGCTAACCCTGTGTCAGAAAACCTCCAATGGAGTAAAAAATAAAAAAAGAGTGAACAGTGAGCTGTTTGGTGTGTTTTTTTTAATGCCATCCATATCCAATAAACCAGAATGCTAATGATCTCTGTGAACCCCGAGAATAAAAAAAGTTGCATTTAGATGAAAATTATATCGGACATAAATCAAAAGTTTATGAGGCCAATGCATCAGTCATGCTTAACATTTCTGAATGCTTGCTCAGTTCCAGGCATTTTTTACAAATTTATTCCCACATTAAGTCTGTGAGGTAAACCTCCCATTGTACAGAGGAAGAAACTAAGGCATAGGGAGGTTGCATAACTTGCCCTAAGTCAGTCAGTGGCAGAGTAGGGGTTCAAACTCAAAGTCCATTGTCTTCATCCTACTCTGCTCCTCTTATGTTAACAGATTTTTTGTTTTGTTTTGTTTTGGAATAAGAAGGAAGGAAATCATGACCTTTTCCTCTGCCTTTAAGCTGGGCTGGGAGGAAATTGTCCATTAGTCTTCTTAAATCAGACTAAACAATAGGATAATTTCGGTTTTCACACATTTAAAGCAAGGATGGCACTAAGCCATCCAGTAGCAATTTTGGAGACTGTATAAATAGAATCTAGTTTTTAAAGAAATCGATTATATATATATTTTAATGTCCAAAGTGCAGCCTAGTAGTAATGCAGGTGACAAGGAACCTTACATCATTATTTTGAGGTTGGCTTAAAAAATGTACAGTCCTATTATAGAAAGAGACACATAAAAAACAAATGATGTCCGAAGCCTGGAAGGTCAAGGGCAAGGATCTGATTGTCCCTTCTTATATGGTTGCAGATTCATTCTCCCTGGGTGTCTTTACGTTGATTGTTGCTGTCTTGTTTAACTTGTGCCTGCTGGAAGTTTTTCTTTGTGAGAAAAAAAAAAGCACACATTAGCATTTGACTAAATATGGCACTGTGAAGTTTCCATAGTGAAAATTCACGCATGCACACACACACATGCACACACACACACAAAACAGACGAGTGTGGACCTCTACCATGAGACTTAACTGTTTATGTGGTTGGTTTACATATTATTAAACCACCCATCTGATCTCTAATGGCAGCCCTGCTGACACTGTCTGACCCAGTTTGACAATCTGGATAGAAATTGTAGGGTTGGCTGTTCAATGGCTGTGACTTTTAACAGCACTGCTTTTGGGCCTCAAATCAATTCTCTCTGTTTACAGACCATTTCACAGCCCTTTACCTGCAACATCACTTGTGTCAGTCCCATAAATACTTTGGTGTATATAATGCTTGAATTAGCATAATGGTTTAGGCTCTAAGCTCTTAGGCAAAGAAGGACACGTCAACATGTTCTCTTCACTTAAGCAATTAAGAGCCATTATGCTGCTTCAGTGGAAATATCATCAAGGTTAAAGACAATCCCATACAGCCCTCTCACCTTTTTATTCTAAGTCTAATAAATGAGGCATAGAAATTGAAATGTTAGTAAACAGTCCGACTTGCAAGCTCTTTTTGCATCATGCTTAATCAGACCCCTATTCACCAGATGTTTGCAAAGAATTCAGAAATGTATATTAAATTATTCATTTAGTGCAAGGAAATAGTTTGTTGACTTAATTTCAAAGTTATAGTGAGCACTAATTTATTTTTGCCCAATTTGAAAATGTTCAGCATCACCCTAGCCAGCTTGGCTCAGTGGATAAAGTGTCAGCTGGGCCTGGGGACTGAAGGGTCCCAGGTTCAATTCTGGTCAAGGTACGTACCTCACGGTTGCATGCAGGCCCTGGTCAGGACGCTTGCAGGAGGCAACCAATTAATGTTTTCTCTCACATCGATGTTTCTCTCTCTTTCTGTCTATCCCTCTCCCTTTCACTCTCTCTAAAAATCAATGGGAAATATCTTTGGGTGAAGATTAACAACAGTAACAACAAAAAAATGTTAACCTGACCAGCATGGCTCAGTGGTTGAGCATTGACCTATAAACTAGGAGGTCATGGTTCAATTCCTACTCAGGGCACATGCCCTGCTTGCAGGCTTGATCCCCAGTGTGGAGATGCAGGAGGCAGCTGATCAATGATTCTCTCTCATCATTGATGTTTCTATCTCTCCCTCTTCCTTCCTCTCTGAACTCAATAAAAATATATTTTTTAAAAAAATTAGCATCACCCTAACTGGTTTGGCTCAGTGGATAGAGTGTCAGCCTGCAGACTGAAGGGTCCCAGGTTTGATTCTGGTCAGGGGCATGTACCTTGGTTGTGGGCACACCCCCAGTGGGAGGTGTGCAGGAGGCAGCTGATCGATGTTTCTCTTTCATCGATGTTTCTAACTCTCTATCCCTTTCCCTTCCTCTCTGTAAAACATCAATAAAATACATTTTTTTTTAAATTAGCATCAAGTTACATAAAAAATATTTCTATACTTTTATTAATTGATGTGACATTACATTTTTAAAGGTGACCATGTTGCTGTGTCTTCTACATAAAGAGGTGGTTCCAGCCCTAACTGGTTTGCCTCAGTGGATGGAGCGTCGGCCTGCGGACTCAAGGGTCCCAGGTTCGATTCCAGTCAAGGGCATGTACCTTGGTTGTGGGCACATCCCCAGTGGGGAGTGTGCAGGAGGCAGCTGATTGATGTTTCTAACTCTCTATCCCTCTTCCTTCCTCTCTGTAAAAAAATCAATAAAATATATATATTTTTTTTTAAAAAAAAGAGAGATGGTTCCAAGGTCTTTCTCTATTTTTTCATTTTAAATTTTTTAAAAATTAGCTTTATTGAAGTATAATCTGCATATAATAAAATCAATTTTACATATACATTTTGAGAAAGCTTCCTCATGCCCCTTTACAGATAATCCCTCCCCTACCCCTGGCAACCAGCCATCTGCTTTTGATCACTAGTTTTGCCTTTTCTAGAACTTCATATAAATAGAATTAGACTATCTGGTCTTTTGTGTTTGGCTTCCCATATTTCTTTGTAGCTTTTCCTCTATAGATCAGCAGTGGGAAGGTAGTGTGGGAAACCTCAGCTGGGTGGAATTCTGGGTTCACTACTTTTAGCTCAATGACCTTGTGCAAGTTATTTCATTTCTCTGGGCCTTAGTTTCTCTTCTGCAGAATGGAGATAACCTGAGGTTTATAGGGGTGTAAATGAAACTATGCGTATACTTCAGTAGGGCATCTAGAAAGTGCTCGATCAATGTTGGTTCCTTAGATTGGTCATGCTTTTCAGCCATTTGACAGTGGGTCACTATAGCTCTTACTACTATGACTATCCAGTGACTACAAAAGCCCAAGGGGAATTTTTCAGATTTTGAAAATATTCTATGCCTTTTATTGTTGTTAATCCTCACCTGAGGGTATTTTTCCCATTGATTTTTAGAGAGAGTGGAGGGGGGATGAGAGAAAAACATCTGTGTGAGAGAAACACATCAATCGGTTGCCTCCAGCACATGCCCTGGGAATTGAACCTGCAACCCAGATACGTATCCTTGACCAGGAATCAAACCGTTGACCACTCAGTGTGCTCTAGCCACTTAGCAGCACTGGCCAAGGCTATTCTATATCTTGAATGTAATGCAATTACACAACTGTATACATTTGTCAAAACTCATCAAACTGTACACTTCAAATTGAATTTTATCAATGTAAATTCATACTATCAAAAGCTAACTTTTAAAAATCTAAAGATAGTAAAGACATATGGAAAGACCTTGGAAATATCTATTGGTTAAAAGTAATGTGGGATGAGAGATCCCCTCAACTCAGAACTTCATCGCCCGAGTTTGCTGCTTTGGTCAAATAAGGAACGCATTCGACGCTTTTCCTAAGAACAGTACATTTGATATCGCCAGCAAAAGCCCTGCAAGCAGCAGATGTCTTCACAAACCACTGGCTTTGTGTTGATTTTTTAAGTTTAAGAGACAGATGTGCAATGAGAGAGTAAAAAGTGTAAAAGACAGTGTGTGTGTGAAAGAGAGAGAGAGAGAGAGAGAGAGAGAGAGAGAGAGAGAGAGAGAGAGGATGCAGTTAAGTAAAATTTTCCATCTTGAACTAACAGCTTCAAAATGTCATAAACAGTTTATTGAATATTGAAAACATACAAGAAAACCTTTACTCAAAATCAATTAATGGAAGTGTCACTTTCTATGGGGCATTGTCCCCAACTCCCACCAACACCCTCCTGTTTATTCTGAGTTAGGTGCCCCCTCTCTATGTTCTGATATTACTCTGTCCCTACCTCTGTCACATCAGTTATCACACTGATTTATGTATCTATCATCTTCACGAGACTGTGCAATCCTTAAAGATAAGTACTTTTTGGGGGGGAGGAGGAGGGAGGGGGAATCTTTGTATTCCCAGCATCCTGACCAGTCCTTAGGAAGGGCTCACTAAATAGTTGATGAATAAATCAGGTCTTAATCACATTATCTCCATTCATAACATTACAAACAAATGACAAAAAAACCATTTACCCCAGGCGTTCCTTTAATAGTGATTTTGGTCCAAAGTACAAGCATCTGAAATAATAGGGGAGCCATTAAAAGGCAGGAATAATATAAGAAATACTAGAAGCTCGGTGCATGAAATTCGTGCATGGGGCAGGGGGCCAGGAATCCTTCAGCTAGGTCTACACCCTCCGAATCGGGGACCTCTTGGGGGATGTGTGACTGCCAGTTTGGGCCTAAACCAGCAGTTGGACATCCCTCTCGCAATCTGGGACCACTGGCTCCTAACCACTCAACTGTCTGCCTGCCTGATCACACCTAACCACTCTGCCTACCTGCCTGATGCCCCTAACTGTTCCCCTGCCTGTCTGATCACCCCTAATCACCTCTGCCTGTGTGCCTGATCACCCCTAACTTCTCTGTCTGCCTGCCTGATCGCCCCTAACTGCCCTACCCTGCCAGCCTGATCGCCCCTAACTACCTCTGCCTTGGCCGCCCCACCACCATAGCTTTATCTGGAAGGACGTCCAGAAGGCTGTCCAGAAGATGTCCAGTCTAATTAGCATATTATCCCTTTATTAGTATAGATAGTGGTAGAAGTTAAGATAAGTGTATTTTAAGAGGGAATAGTTAAGGTAAGTGTATTTAGCCCTTCACTCCCAGAATCCCTGCTTTGGGCAAACAGTACATCATGGGAGTTCTGAGTCCAGGTTAGATTCCAGTCCTGCCAAACTGTGTGACCTTGGGCTAGTTACTAAACCTTCCTAAGCTTCAGTTCACCTGTGCCTTTGCTTCTCATTTATAAAACAGAGGACATAAAAATTATATCTCTAAGTTGCCTATGAAATTAAAGGAGATGATGCATGTATAGTGCTCAGCACAGCTCCTGGCACACTGTGAACACTCACAAAACATTAATTTTCTAGCATGTTTCAAGAGTGCAGACTCTGGAGTCAAACAGATTAGATTTTCATTTAGCCCATTCTTGTTCAGCCCTCCATTGTCTGTGGGAATCTAGATTACTTATAACCTCAGGTTCCCCAAGTGCAAAATGGGGATAAAACAGTACCCCCTTCATAAGGTTATTTTGAAGATTAAATGAAATAAAGAGTTTAACATCATGACTAGCACATAGTAAGTGCTCCATATAAGTTAGTTATTATCCTAGCCTGATAGGATCTAACCCTACTGTTACCATAGGAGCCATGCTCTTTGGCAAGAAGCCTTCGCTTCAATCATGTAGATGCTCTCATCTGTGTGTAGCCTGCTCATTTCTTTGTCATTCCTTCGTTTATGCTATAGCTGCCATAGTGAAGTTGTGGGGATGGGTGGGGGGACAACAAAGGTTTGAGGTCAAATGACTTGGGTTTTAAATTTGGCTTTGCCAATCTCCTAATGGTGCACAAGTCACCTCACCTTCCTGAATCTGTTTTCACCTGTAACATGTTGAGGATAATCCTCACCTCACTGGCTTGTTGTGACCATTAAATGAGATCAGACATAGTAAGGTACCTAATGTACACTGAGTGGCCAGATTATTATGACCACCTGACGTTTGTAGGCAAATTAGCCATACACTGCATCATGTGAGATATGGAAGCCGAAGGCCTGTTCAAACACCTTTGCTGTCTGCAGTTACCAAGATAAAATGTCTCCACATAGGAACATAAGGATTGGACAGTTAAGCATTGGAAAAAAGTCATGTGATGTGATGAATCACGTTTCCAGTTGCACCATGCAGATGGCAGAGTGAGAATTTGGCAGAAACAGCATGAAAGCATGCACCCCACATGCATGAGTACAACCCTTCAAGCTGGTGGGGGCAGTGTTACGTTTATAAGGTGACCAGACGTCCTGCTTTTGGTGGGACAGTCCCAATTTTTAACAATTTGTCTTGTGTCCCACAGTGTTTTTAAAAAGTCCCAATTATTCTTCGTAATATTTTAAGTAATAATAAAAAATAAAGAAAAAAAATACCCACCCTGCACCCGCCCCGGTCAATGGTGTACTGCTTTGAATCTGGTCACCTTAGTTTTGGGGCATGTTTTCCTGGCATGATTTGGGCCCTTTAATTCATGTGGAACAATGTCTGAATAGCAAAACATACCTAAGTATCGTTGCTGATCAGGTTCATCCTAACATGTTGATGGGGTATCCTAATGGAGATGGCTTCTTCCAACAAGACAATGCGCCATGCAACAGTGCTTGTATTGTACAGAAGTGGTTTCAAGAACATGAGGGAGACTTTACCTTGTTTAGGTGGCCCCCACAGTCACCAGATCTCAATCCAATTGAGCATTTGTGGGACGAAGTGAAAAGAGCCATCAGGCAGCTGGTTCCACAATCATCAAATCTCACACAACAGGCATGGTGTCAGATTCCTCACATCACCTTTCAACATCTTGTGGAGTCAATGCCAAGAAGAATCGCCTCAGTATTGAAGGCAAAAGGTGGTCCAACGAAGTACTGATGGGGTGGTCATCAGTGTGTGTGTGTGTGTGTGTGTGTGTATGTATATGTATATGTATATGTATATGTATATGTATATGTATCCTATCTAATAAAAGAGTAATATGCAAATTAGGCATCACTCCATCACAAAGATGGCCACCCCCATAGCGACAAGATGGTGGTGCCCAGTCTGGCTCAGCTCCACCACTGAAGTGGTCAAGCCTGTTAGCCAGGCAGGTGGCAGGAGAGGCAGGGGGCCTGAGGAGTGAACAGATGATCAGAGGGGGCTAGGGTTACCCTGCCCAGGCCAAAGGCCTTAGCCAGAGGCCTCAGGCATGGGCATGGGTGGAGCCAGTGATTGGTGGGGGCAGGGGCAGAGCCAGTGATCAGAGGTATATGAGGGTGCCCTACACAGGCACAAGGCCTGGGCCAGAGGCCTCAGGCCTGGGCAGGAGCAAGGCCAGAGATCACAGGGGCCTGGGCTGGGCTCCACAGAGCCAGTGATCGGAGGGGCCTGGGTGGAGCCAGCAAAGCAGGGGTCTGGAGGTGCCCTGCCCAGGCCTTCAGCCTTGGCCAGAGGCTCAAGGGTGGAACCGGAAAAGCAGTGGCCTGGGGGTCTCCTGCCCAGTCCCATAGCCTTGGCCAGAGGCTGCAGTCGGGCAGGAATGGAGACAGCAATCTCAGGGCCTGGGCAGGGGCAGAGCTTGCAATCACAAGGGCCTGGGCAGAGATGGAGCTGACAATGCAGGCGCCTGGAGATCCCCTGCTTATGCCTGTTGCCTCAGTCAGAGGTTACAGGCCTGGGCAGGGGTGGAGCTGGGATTGGAGGGGCAGGGGTGGAGCAGAGTGAACTACAGAGGAAACACCTTTTCTAACCGCTCATAGGCTAAGCTCCCTGTATGCCACTGGTAATATTCTTAGTAACTTGGATAATAAGAATTCAAAAAGGCAATCTAGGGTTTTTCCATTACACTCCTAGAGAAGAAAAAAAAAAAGATCCAATGCTGGAGGGCTAAGAAATGTCATATCTTGTCCTAGCCAGTTTGACTCAGTGCATAATGCCTCAGCCTGCTGACTGCAGGGTCTGGGTTCAATTCTGACCAAGGGCATGTACTTAGGTTGCAGGCTCCTCCCTGGCTGGGGCCCAAGTCAGGGCATATGCAGGAGGCAACTAATGAAAGTGTTCCTCTCACTTTGGTGTTTCTTTCTGTCTTTCCCTTTCTCTTCCATATTCTCTAAAAATCAATGGAAACCTATCCTCAGGTGAGGGTAAGACAAAAAAGGAAAGAAAGAAAGAAAGAAAGAAAGAAAGAAAGAAAGAAAGAAAGAAAGAAAGAAAGAAAGAAAGAAAGAAAGAAAGAAGGAAAGAAAGGTCATAACCTATGAAAGACACATCTTGAAAATGCCTAAAGATAGTTGCCATTTTTTCATGGTGAAGGGACTGGAGTCCATGTTGATGAAAACACTTTGGTGGCTGCGGAGACTGGCAGTAGCTGCAGCAGTGGGGTGATGGGGCTTGTGGCATCCCCTGATTAGCCTGATTGCCTCCCACAAAGGGAGGCCAGACTGTGGTTTAGACCTGCTCCCCAAGGGGAGCAGGGAGCAGGCCTAAGCTGTCAGTAGGATACCCCCTGAGGATCCCAGTATGTGAAAGGGGGCAGGCTGAGCTGAGGAAACCCCCCTCAGTGCACGAATTTCGTGCACTGGGCCCCTAGTATGTATGTATATATATATATATGTGTGTGTGTGTATATATATATATATATATATATATATATATATATATATATATCTCCCACATTCAAAGGCTGTTAAATCGCATTGTTTACCCATATCTTCAGAAAAAAATCTCTTCTACTGTCATGGTAAACAACCTGCTTCCCTATTTATAATGGTCTAGCCCTCTGGCAACTTCAGCGCGAAATTATAGCTAATTTGCCGACAAATGTCAGGTGGTCATAATAACCTGGCCACCCAGTGTATAACAGATATTCTGTTGAATGAATGTTAGTTTCCAATCATCTATATACTCCCATCAGGCACACTTGCCCTCTCCACACTACCCATTCAGACATCTTCTATCCTTCAAGACACCTAAAAATTGATAGATCCTCCCTTCACCCAACTGATGGCCGGAGTATGACGTAACCTGTAGCCCGGAAATACCTGAGTGATTAACCATGTACCTTATATGGACTATACATTGGGCCATCAATCCACACCTGCCAAATACCCTAAGCACTTGTCCTATATGGACAATGCAGTAAGCCACCAATCAGTGTGCACCGAGTACACTAAGCCCACACCCCTTCCCATTCTGCCCCTCAAAAGGAGTGCCCACCTCTGCACGCGCTGCTGTTCTCCCCTTTCGAGACAGCCCGTCAGGTGCTTCTCATCTAATAAAGCCTGTAGCCCTGGTTTTCGGCCTCTGTCTGATCTTTCATTTCTGGTGCCAAAACTGGCTGCAGGTTACGTCATACTCCAGCCACCAGTTGGAGGAAGGGAGGATCTATCAAAAATCCCACCTCATTCTGGGAGATGTCTCACACTGACCCACCATGATCTCAGGATTTTACATTGTCCTTGTTTTGTCGGTTCTGTAAATTAGTCTTGTCTCTTCAACTGGACCAGTTAATCCTAACCTTTCCTGATAATCAGGTACTTCTTCGACTCGTCTCAAAGATATTCCCATATACATGAACATTTGCAAATAATTTCAAGATGCTAATACGCCCTGAAACCTCTGAAACGGATTATGATCTCCCTGAGGGCAGTGAGTGTGTGACGTGCTCTGTATCTGCCTGGGTGAAGGAGCCAGGCTAGGTGATGGGCTGATCGGAACCTTCTGCCTCAGGAGACAAGTGGTGGCAGCACCTGCAGGGGAAAGGGTAGGATGCTGATGAGGACAGAGGGTGGGAACACTTCAACAGCAACTCAGTCTTTAATTTTTCCAAAGCAAAGCAACTTGAAGCTTCATTCTGATCCTTAAGGAGGGGTGGCAAATATTGGAGCAATAGATAGAAACAGGAACAGGTTATGAAAAAGTTCCATTCCTGCACCATAGATGTGTTCAGACTACAGAAGCCAGAAGCATCCCCTCCCCTCTTATCTTCAGACCCACATAACATCGTTTCCCTGGGCTTTGCAGCCTCTCATTCCACCCTGGTAGTTTGGCTTGACTGTTTGGCTTTTAGTTTTTACCTGATGGCCTTTGGGTTTGTGATAAACAGTTCATTTTTGTCTCTGTTCATGCAAAGTTCTTTCATTTTGGTTCTCCTGTCATCCCTGATTTCACAAGAGACGTGCCACGTATGGGTAAAAGCAAAAGAGCTCTGACCTGAATTCTAGCCATGGCTGTGTGACCACAAAGTCACCTGCCTTTGTGGTCTTAGTTAACTGCTTCAGACAACTTGGTGTTCTCTTCCAGTCCTAACCCTTCATGCTTCTGAGACATTGCAAAGGTTCATGATTGGAAATAAAGAACTTTCTTAAAGCTTCACTGTCATACACAATAAGTATGTAAAGAATGGCTAATGCTTCAATTACTAGAATAAATGATAGTTACCGTATTTACCCAAAGTTTTCTACACCATTCTACAAAGCATACTTAACACTAGACAGCAATAAATAGAAGCTTTATTTCTATGATGGTTCAAAAACCTTATGGATCTTATATCCATTATTCAAAGCTAAAAAAAAGAAAAAGGCAATTTTTCAGGCTTCCAGATTGTGGTGATTTGGGAAAATGGGAGTAGCCAGTCTAACCAAAGTGAAATGCATTATCTTTAGATCATCTATTGTGCCTCTTCTTGCAGCACCTGTACAACAAGGCTAATAAAGAAAGCAAATGACATAGTAAAGTCCTTCCTTGCTATGATGAGTGTTGTTTTGGCAGAAAATTATCATCAAAACATCTTAGTGTTCTGATATTCTAGGAACAACACCAGCCTACAATTTCAAAAACTAGAAGCATGTGAGTAGCTGGCTTCTAATTTCATTCTGCCTACTCGGACTATGCAAGAGGAAAAACAGTGATAAATAGCCAGAGAGATTTTCTTGACATCATGCTTAACTGAAATTTCAAAATAAATCAATTGGACTCATTTTTAAAGACCTACAACTAAATTATCATTCGATCGTTTTGTGCTCTCCCAACTGGGTTTCTGAGAGACTTGGTGAGATACAATGAGATCTGAAAATGGGCCACAGGACGCAAACATTGCAGCTTGGTTTGATTTAGTCTAACTCTTGTGTAATAACTTTCTTTGAAGTGTGGGTTGAGGAGCAGGTTAGAAGCCTGGGGCTACAAGCTCATCTTGTTCTTGTTACAACTCAGATGCCCTGCAGTCCCCACGCTATAGATCAGAGGCTTGGCACTGGAGTCCCCGCTGATGGAGAGTGGAGCCCTCATTCCCTGCACAGCAGAGTGACTAAGAGACAAACAACAGGGTTGTGTTTACTTGGGAAATCCATTCAATAAAAGGACACAGGTGGGTCTTCGAGGAGCCTGTGGGCTAGAGGAAGCCTGCCATTGCTCTCAGGTAAGGAAAGAGGTTAACAAACCATCCACCTGGTGAAGAGATAGTTTCCCTGACCAAGCGAGAGGTGGGATGCAGTTTTGGATTACTGGCTGGCAATTGCGTCTTTTATGGCTTTGGAATTGTTACTTCTCTGCCGGGCCTCTTACTCAAACAAATCTCAAGGCATATCCTCTGTCCTCTCTGATCTGGTTTTCATCGGCAAAATAAGGGCGATTCTGCCCTGTGACAGTCTTGTAGGTTCCAAAGGACTAACTTTCTCCTTTCCATTGGTTACAACTTTCCCAGCTGCCTGAGTTAGACCCTTAGAGCTGAATTGGACCAAGGATGATTCTAGTAAATAATACCTACCCAGGTCCTTAGAATGTGTAAAATGACCCGACTAACATGGCTCAGGGGTTGAGCATAGACTTATGAACCAGGAGGTCACAGTTAGATTCCAGGTCACAGCACCTGCCCAGGTTGGGGGATGTGTAGGAAGCAGCCAATGAATGACTCTCTCTCATCATTGATGTTTCTATCTCTCCCTCTCCTTTCCTCTCTGAAATCAATACAAATACATTTTTTAAAAGAATGTGTAAAATGATTTTAGATTGGATCCTTGAAAAAAAAGGCCTTTTAAGAAAGGAAAGAATATTATTCTCCTCATTTTCTAAAGGAGGGAAGCTACACTAAGGGAGGTGAAGTTCTAGCTGCCAAGGTGAAAAGGGGTCTGTAGACTGGGGCCAGGTCTGAACAGAAATGCTTCAAGTATGAGTTTCTTAGGCTCGATGAAGCAAACATACTCAATACAAGATGTGATGCATATTGTAGACGGGAGCAGTGAGCATTCTGGAAATCTGCCTCTCAGTTCAGGATTATTATAGCCCAACATAGATTCTGCTTGTGTGAAGAGGCAGTACTCCAAAAAGAGCAGAGGTTAGAACTGATGTTTACTTCCAGCACAGGCTCCTGGCCTGACTCTAGGGGACAAAGGTTGCCCTTCAACTTCTCATCCAGCGCTCTGAAAGGAGAGCACAGAGGTGGGATTCCTCTTAGGCAGCTGGTGGAAGGGCATCAGTTCAACCCAGAGACACTTGGTGGAGGGTTGGTGGGAAATGACGATTTGGGGTGTGACACTCTGGGCAAAAAGTACCCAATATATGCCAAGCCCTCAACAGAGCAAAGTCCTCCCTGCTGAAGTGGATTTCAAGTTGAAGCTGGATAATCTGTCTAGAATTCTACAGAAATGGTTCTCACATTCAGTAGGAGCTTGAACTAAATGACCTCTGAGACTCACTCCAGCTCTCAGAGACTGGAATAGAATTCTTGGCCTTGGAAACCAACCATTCTGTGCCAGGCTTGTGGGGTGTAGAGTCCTGCCACGGCTTCTGTTCCCAGAATGCCCCTTCTCAGCAAATAATGAGGCTCCAACTTACTTAGAATCTGGGAGTTGTAAATGTACTTTTATGAAGCAAATAGGGGTTCGTTGGCCTCATGGCCCCAAATGCAACCCATCAAATTACTTTTGCCTGTCTTAAGAATGTCCCAAAAGCCCTATCTTCTTCCCCATCTCCAGTAACCATCTTCCTTAGCCATCGTCCTCTTACCCCAAGACTTTTTCCATAACTTCTTAGTGGTCTTCTTACCTCCACTCTTACCTTCTTCAGTGCACCCTCTAGAGAGCATGCAGAGTAGTGTTTAGAGCCATACTTCTCTTTTGAATATCTCCCCACTGACCACACGGGATAGTACAAGTTCTTAACATTGCATAGAAAGCCTTACAATCTCATGCTTTGCGACTTCCCCCACATGTCACCACCCCTAACCACACACACACACACACACACACACACACACACACACACACACAATGCTTCAGTAATATCAAAGTATTTGTGATTTTTTGCACACATTATGCTGTGACACATCTTCGTGTCTTTGAATGTGCTGTTCCCTCTATCTAAAATGCCTACACCCTCTTCAGCCTCCAACTTACTAGAATAACTCCTCCAATGACAGCATCTCCCAAAGTTAATCATTCCTTCCTATTTGCTACCTCTGTACCTATGTATATGATTGTATTACAGCATTTACCACACTGCATTGAAATGCAATTATTTACCTATCTGTTTTCCCTGCTGTTCTTGGGCTCCTCAAAGACTGAACCAAATAATATCCATCTACAAACCCCTAGCACTTAGCACAGTGCTTAACACATAGCAGATCTTTGTATTTATTAAACTGACCTGAAAAAGGTATCTTCAAAGGTATCATTTGTTGTGATGTTGAACTTTGTATTACAATACTCATGAACACCAAGTTCTACAATGGAAAACAAATTTAAACTGTTGAAATTGCCCAATAATTTTAAGTTAAATAAAAAGGACCCGGGGCTAAAAACAAAGATTTAGAATGGGAGAAGGGGAAATGTTAACCTATAAATTTCTACCTCCCTTGTTGCTTTTGTCTCAAAAAGCTTTATCAGGGAGCTGGTCCCAAGGAACAGTGGATTTCTACTCTTGTCATTCTGAAAAGGAGGTTCTCAGTTCAGAATCTGAACTATTTGTTTTCATTCAACAAATGTTTACTGAGGATGTACAAAGCATGGTGCTAAGCACTGTGGTAACCCAAAAGGGATATTTTGAGGCTAAAGTGAAATAAAAAAAGAGCTTTACATATAGAGTTACTATTAATATGCATAAGGAGACTCTTTGCTGAGAGCTGTCCTCCACTATGCACAATGACAAGTTTATAATTGGAATGAAATATAGTTTACATTTATTGAATTCTCATTACATGCTAGGAACTGCTCCAAGCACTTCATTCACTCATTCTACAAATTTTATTGAGGTCTAATATGTTACAGACACTGATGGAAAATGGAAATAGGATAAGTTGGATGTGAGGGCGTCAGAGAAGACTTCAATGGGAAGTTGATGTGTAAGCAAATACCTGAAAGATGCAAGGTAACAAGCTATGAGATTACCTTGTGGAAGGGAGTTCCAGGCAGAGGGCAAAGCAAGTACGGAACCTACGGCAGGAGCCTGCCTGGCATGTTTAAGGAACAAGGAGGCCAAGGTGGCTGAGGAAGACTGAGCAATGGGCAGAGGTGGAGGTGATGAGGTCAGCAGGTTACCAGGGACCAGAATACGAAGGGCCTTGTGAGCCATTGTAAAAACTTTGTTTTCTGCCTGAGTAACTGGGAAACCATGTGAGAGTTTTGATGTGATTTTTAAAAGATCACTCTGTTGGCTGTGTTGAGAATAGACAGAAAGAGGGCAAAGACTGGGGGTGTAGGAGCTATTGCGATAATCCCGGTGTGAAATGACAGAGGCTTAGAACAGGATGGTAGCAGTGCAGTGTTGAGGAGAAATATTTTCAACCAACTGTTTTATGTCATTTTCAAAATCAACTCTACCTTTGAGGGAGCATTACCTAGTTAGTCAACTATAAGGCTTTGGGCAGTTCATACTAGTTGATAAAAAACTTCTGGGTATCAATCACTTACTTAAACTTCCAAGACCTCACCCAGAAAATTCATTCTTCAGATAATCATACCCTGGCTTCTGCCCTGTTATTAGATCTAGAGGCCAAACTCAGTTCTGCTCACATGGATTTATTGTGTATACATTTTTGGAGATAATGAGAAATTTATAACAACCTTTATTTTTTATATATTTGTGGGTGGCCTCTTTTAACTTTCACTCTATATGTTGGCTCACTAACTTGGTTACAGTGTTTTGACCACTAAGCAATCTTTGTCAAGTTTGGTTATATCTGAGATTATACTGATCAGTAGTCTGACATTCCCATACCAATATATAATTAGAACGTATCAGCAGTTCTCTGTTCATCTCCCTTTAATCCCCAATTTCCCACAATTCCCAAGTTGAATCAACTATCTATTTTTATTATAATCAGAGCACCAGACTTCTTCCAACTCATGGGCCACACCACTTGTGGTACTGTTCAATTCTCCCTTCATTCCAGGTCATGTCCAAGGCACAACCCAATGTTGCCTTTAAGATAAGTGATGACTCGCAATAGACAGAAATGTGAATGGGGGCAGTAGAGAAGCTAGGTAGGCACACAGGAAAAGAAGCTTCAGTGAAAGATTCTTTCAGGATCTAGCTTTCTTACCCTACCATAGCCAAGTCAGGTTCAGTTGAAGTCATACCCACATTTTCCTCCAGCCCTACATAGATGGGCCAAGGTGCCATTGTGCCCTTCCAAAAAATTCTTCCTAGGTAATTCTCCTCCCTGTCTCATCAGGCCACGCATCTGATCATCAGGATTAAAAACAAACACAAACAAATACTATCAATTCAGAATTATGTATACTCAGTTTTTCCTTTTTTTATTTTTTAACCATCATGCGTGGGGATAGGAGAAGACAAAAGGCAAAAACATGATCCTAAGGATGTAGCAATAGCTTATTTTTTTCCAGATAGATCCAAAGTTCATTCTTACAAACTGGAAAGAAAAATGTGCCCAACAAAAAGAGGGGTTCTAATCAGAAGATTATGAACATAAGACTAAGATTCCCCCTGACTAGGCTCTTTTTTTAGGTTGAAAGGTTTAGAATAGCTTATGGAACATTTCAAAATGAGTCTTCTAAGCATTTTCCCCTCTTTAAAATCACACATAGCCCTTGGATATATAAGCAGACAGGCTGGGTAGTTTTAAGTCTGCCCAAGGCTGTCAGGAAATGCTGCAATTAGCCACACCCACCACCTCAAAGGTTGACTTCTTCACAAACCTCCCAGCAGTACGTGGATGAACATGTGGATTTTTTGGCAACAGAAAAGTTTACACATAATCCTATTGCTATCTGAGGCACCTATTAAATATGAGTGAAACAATGCCTATTGGAAGTCTTAAAATCTTAACCACCGGTGTTACTTCTAAAATAAAGTAAACTGCCAAAAGTTCTGATGAAAGTGACAGTTTATATTTTTAAGTAATACAACTGGAATTTTCCTATAGCTGTAGACAAAGGAATTCTTATTCGGGTAAGTAGAAGAGCACCAATAAATTTAAGGTAGCTTATGCAAGTTAGGCACTAATGAATGTCATCTTCTGTTTTGTCATGAAAAAAGATCTTTCTGCTGCTAAAGGAGACTGATTTAGATTATGAATAGCTGTAGTGATTTGCAAAAATGGCTCCAGAGAGATAGAATGAGACTCCATATACTCATGGCACTTGAGGTTTCTGCCCTTTTTGTTGAAAATTAATTTGTCCTGTGGGTTATTGGATTCTAGCTCAGCCAATGTATATTGCTCAGTCATCACAAATTTACTTAAAATTTAGTGTAGCTGAAGTTCATTCAACAAGACAAAAGTCTACAGTTGAAAGCTTCTAAAAATCTTTTTTAAAAACTGGCTAACAGTGTAACTGAAAGTGCTGGCGTCTAAGTAGATTCACATAATGTTTTGCACGTATCAATATATACTACATTACCGCGTGAGAAATAGATTTTTCACTTGCTTCCCAAGAAAAAGCAGATCAGGGGGATTTATCATCCTTTGGTAAGAGGACCTTTTGGTTGGAGTTTCCACATTCCCAAAACATATATAAAGCCTCACATTCAGGCTAGATTCTGTAATACAAACCATATATTCTATTCATTCACATATTTTATTCATTTCAAAGTGAATCTTTTTAAAAAGCAAATAGAGGATGCAACTTCTAATACTTTCAAATCCCCAAACACATTATAGTAGGTAGAAATTAAAAGTACATAAATTCTGTCTCCATGTTTCAGCAATTCTTCCTGCAGCCCACTCACTTCCTGCTTGGGAAGCTACAGAAGAGAGGCGAGAGGATCACAGTAGAGAAAGTCAGACTCCAGAAAGTCATACTCCAGACAGAGCATCAGGATACAAATCATTTGCTTTTGACAAAAGGAACCCTACTTTAGTGGCCATGCTCCTTTACCCAACAATAATGAAAGAAAAAGAAAAAGGAGTATTCTTCAAAGGGGGCTATTGTGAGGAGATACAAAGGAGACATTAAAAATCAAAAAGAATGAACAACTAATTGTGAGCGCAGTTTTTAGTTCATCCTTAAAGTGATTTTCCTTAATATAATCTATATTTCTCATTTTAATACACTTAAATATGCATATTGAATGCATTAAACAGATTTGAATATGTGTGTTTGATAGTCTCCTTTCCCTTTGAAAATCTAAATGGATCTGAAAACTTATTTAGTAGTTAAAATCACACCAGAGAACCTCATATGTGATTAGGGCCGCTGGGATAGCTCCTAATTAAATTGATACACAGGAGGCAACAAACATTATTTATTCATTTCATTTGTAGTTGAAAGATTACAAGATAAATAAGACCGTTTTCTCCTGCAATGTTATATTACAAAGTAATTAAGAGATAAACCTAAATGGTAAAAACATTCGGATATGTCATCCTATTAAGAAAAGAAAGCAAATACATTTGGGGTGACCTAAACCATTGTTTTGGGCTCTTTTGATAGAGGCTTTTGTTTTATTCCTTGCATTTAAGATTATAAAAGATAAAGTTCAGACTGAAGTGATCAGCTCTTTGCTTGAGGTACAATTGCACAAAATGAGATACAGAGTGCTAACCAAATCATGACACAATGAACTGGAAATTTTAGATTAATAAACCGCTTTCAGTGGAGAACTAAATAACTTTTACAGTTTTATCTATGGTTATTTGTTTCTCTGAAGATTTATGGTCCTCGCAACAGATACGCATCTTATCTTTCACTTTCCAGATTAAAGAGAGATGATTTTAAACAGGCTTCTGACTGGCATAATCTGGAATTGCAGATGATCTCAATTTTTTAAAAAATGCTAAAAGTGAACTTGCAAGTCAAATGAAAATGACTTTGCGCATGTCAGGTGCAAAGAGGGAAAAATCTGCATGCATCTTCTGTGACCAATACCAATTCCCTCGCCCTGCCCTGAATCAGCGAGGCGCAATCTATACGTGCTTAACCAGGAATTAAAACTCTTGGTGCCGCTGCTGCTTTAATTGATTGATGCTAAAAGTTTAGAAAATAAAACCTAACCAGCTATTACAAAGCGCCTTTAACCAAGCCTTCTCCTTTGAAAGCAGGATCCTCAATTGAAACTGGCAGGCCACATTTTTAGGTTTCAGGCAGCTCTGTCATTCTACAAGGAATGTGTCTGCCACTTCACACGATAGCTTGAGCTGAAAGACATGTACTTTGAATCAGAGAATCAATAGAACACTTAATGGACAATTAGGAGAACAGCTGTAGGACTGTCAGAGACCCATCTGTACACAGCTCCAACGGCAAGCCTGGACAGGGCCCGGAAACAAAGTATACTGCTCCAGGGCACTGGCCCCCCTACAAAACCTCCCTTTCATTTCTCATTTAATGTTAATATAGTGTTCTTTTTCATTACAAATTTTAACACGTGTAGAAAATTATGGAAATTGCTGAAGCCATTTGTCAACTTATATCATGTGAATTGATCAATAAATTTCACTACTTTGTTGTTAATGTAGATAAATTTTGGCATTTAATTAAGCTCCAGTGAAAATGTGGCCACTTTTAATTTCAGCAGATGCTGTCGTTTCATTTGTAGTACATAACTACGGGGGTAAATACAACCCGATCATGAATTATCACTAAATATTTATAGACAACGCAGCAATTCAGAAAGTACACACAAAAGATTTTTACAATGCAACAATTCAGGGTAAAGCCTGAAATCGGTGGCATGAACGCTAATAGGAGCTGTGAGCAGAATCTCAATATTGCAGCTCGACAAAAGAATCACACGTGTGTATTTGTCTCTCCTGATCCTGCTTCTATAGATTGCATCTCTAGTAGACAGAAATAATTTCACATTCTTTTCACGGAATTGTTCCAAATGTTCAAAGACAGCTCCCGAAGTTTGTAGAAACACGTTAGAATTTATAAATTAAAACAATCCATTCACTTATATTTCTTTTAACCAAAATGATTAGGATACAACTGGGAGGCTTCTCTTAATGGATAAGAGGAAAATCTAAATTATATGTATTTTATGCACATGACTTGGATTTGGGCTATAAGGTTGGTCAAGAGGACATGAGATGGGGAAGGGAGACAGGACACCAGACAATGGAGAAGACAAAATGAACTTTCTCTGCTTCCGCCATGTGGCCTGAGGGGCCCCGAGATGAAATCCTGCTCCTGACAGCCAGAAGCCCTATAGCCTTAACCCTCCCTGGCACAGGCTGACATGATAAACTGCTGTATCTCATTTGAGGAGGAATAGGCTGCCTCTTGGTGATTCTGCTGGTACCTTCAGGGAAAAGGGATTCGAAATCACATCGCTGTCTTTACAGTGAAATCCACTCCATAACGCGCATCCCCAGCGCGGTGTGGATGCGAGGTCAGAGGCCCTGCGGCCTCTGTGGCCACTGCATTTTCCGCAGAGGAGCAGGTCTGCACGCTGTGTGTGGTGCCTTCATGAGTATTAAACAAATCAAGTTTAGGGAAATCCAAGCTGATCCCTCATTCCCATTTTTACAACGTCTCCATGTCAAATGGGCCATCGCTGCTGAGGCAGTCTGGCGCTTCCTGTTGGTCTGGCAGAAGAGAATGTGGTCAGAGAAGACAATCCTCCAAATTCAGGCTCTATTAGAGAAATTAGAATTAAGCAGCCAACGGGAAAATGGATGGGGTCTTCTTGCCGAACTAAATTACACATCTAAATTTCCAGCCAAAATTCTCCCTGGCTCACCCTCACAGATTCATATTTCTTTTTTTTTTTTTTCAAAATTTAAATTTCCTGGATCTGGAGGCCTTATTTTTATACCCCTAAAAAAAGTAGAAGCTCTAATACAGATAATTAAAAATCTTTTCATAATCTCTGAAATCTAAGATTTCACAAAGTCAAATCTTAGTATTTTCCTGAGTCATGTATGTCTGAATTTCTTTGTCTTTGGGGGAAAACTGAAGAAAAATATAGGTTATTGCTTGGGCTAAGGAAATACTAGCATTTATTGAATCTTTGATGTGAACATTAAAGTGACAAGAAAGTTAAGGGACAAGATAGAAAGAGAAACAAAATTGAGATTCTAAAAATTTGAAATTGTAGTGAATTAAAGGTGACCACAATCTTTTTTTTTTTCTTCCATTTTTCCCACCTGTCAGTGGAGTCTACCTATATCTACCAGTCTACCTCGGCTGGTCTTGTGAGTTATTTTGTCCAATAAAATTTAGCGGAAGTGGTTGTGTGAGATCCCAGCCTTCAGAAGGCCTGGAAGCTACTGCTTTGGCACTCTCCAAGGAGTTAGTTGTCCCACTTTAAAAAAAAATTGGGTTAGACCACATAATGATGAGAATTCCCTTGGACAGTGGTCTTTGGAGATAAGAGACCAACTGAATGCTCCAGCCCCAGGCAAACACCCAACTGAGAGTGCCGCAGGAATGACTGCAGCTTCACCATGTAGAGCAGAAGAACCTCATAGCTGAGCTCAATCAACTCACTGAACAACCAGAAATAACAAATCCTTATTAGGTTAAGTCATGATCCTTTCAAGTAATATGTTACATGGCAATAGATAACAGAAACAGAGATTTTTATCATAAAAATCTCCGTTCTTTTTCTTTGAATACCCTACTCTCCTTTTGAAGCTATGGGAACTGGCAATCAAAATTGATTTTCCAATGCCTCTTGCAAAAGTGACCCAATAACTATAAGACAAAAAGCCAAGGTATAAACTGAGCAGGGGAGGAGGTAGAATTATTTTTAAAAAGAAACCCAGACTTACCTCTGCAATGAGTTTTCTCTTCTCTCTCTATAGTTTCACTATCCCAAGTCTACATCAATGTTCAAATTGGGCACCAAAGGAAAGGCATTTTCTGTAACAGGAACTCCGTCCCTTTCCAGGATTCTACTCTTAAAAGTCAAGTGAGGGAAAACCAAGATGATGGCATAGGTAAACACCTGAAATTGCTGCCTTGCACAACCACTTCAAACTACTATGAAAAGAAAAAATGGACACCACCCAGAACCACAGGAAGGCTGGCCAAGTGTAAATTCTTCAATTAGAAGGAAAGAGAAAAGCACACTGTGACTCAGAGGAGATACAGAAGTAAAGTGCAGAGGTACGGAAGCGTGTGCAGAAAGGGCTGGCAACTGAGGAAGCGGTTGTCTTTTTCAATCTGAAGGGAGTCACAAGCTTCCAACAGCTCTGAACTCCAGTTACAGGCAAATTTCTGGGGATCCAGACTCATATGGGGAGAAACTGGACTATCTGGCATCGGGGGAAGAACTCCAGAGCGGCTTTCTCTCAGCAGTACTTGCAGCGATTACCATGGGACACTGAGACCCAGGGCCTCTTAGGGCAGGGCTGAGGATCAGCCATAGCTGTTTGCTCCACCTGTTGATTCCCCTAGACCCCACCCCACCCAAGCTGAGCACAGAGGCTTTTACATATAAAAGGCCTAGCCCTTTGCAATCTAAAATTACCTTAACAAACTGCAGCTGGGTCAGAGAGACCCAGAACATCCAAAAGAAGGCCCAAGGCCCCATAGCAGCTTGCATTGCTTCACAGCTGGGCCTCCTCTGGGCACCTCCAAATCCCAAACAAAGAAGAGAAATCTGCAGATCTCTCCATAGCTTCTGCTGGGTAGCCTGGAGATCAATTTCTCTCACTGATACCAACAACAATCAAGGCTTAGCTACCAGACTGTACACAAAGCCTACAAAGGGGTGCACCAAGAGTGTTCACCTCAGGTAACTGGGGAGGCTGAACCACTGGGCTCTATGGGACACCTACCTCTAGCCACTCTATCAATGCAGGGTAGCAGCCAAAATGTGGAGACAAAGAAACAGATCACAAATGAGAGAAATGGAGGATAGCAAACTACTGGATATAGAGTTCAAAACCACGGTTATAAGGTTTTTCAAGAATTTTCTAGAAACCGCCAATAAATTTAGTGAGACCTTTGAGGATATGAAAAAGGACCAGCTAGAAATTAAGCATACACTGACTGAAATAAAGAATAATATACAGAGATCCAACAGCAGACTAGAAGATTGCAAGAATCAAGTCAAAGATGTGAAATATGAAGAAGCAAAAAACACCCAACCAGAAAAGCAAAAAGAAAAAAGAATTCAAAAATATGAAGATAGTGTAAGGAGCCTCTGGGACAACTTCAAGCATACCAACATCAGAATTATAGGGGTGCCAGAAGAAGAGAGAGAGCAAGATATTGAAAACCTATTTGAAGAAATAATGACAGAAAACTTCCCCTACCTGGTGAAAGAAATAGACTTAGAAGTCCAGGAAGTGCAGAGAACCCTAAACAAAAGGAATCTAAGGAAGACCACACCAAGACACATCATAATTAAAAAGCCAAGGGCAAAAGACAAAGAGAGAATCTTAAAAGCAGCAAGAGAAAAGCAGTTAGTTATCTACAAGGAAGCACCCATACGACTGTCAGCTGATTTCTCAACAGAAACTTTGCAGGCCAGAAGGGAATGGCAAGAAATATTCAAAGTGATGAATAGCAAGAACCTACAACCAAGGTTACTTTACCCAGCAAAGCTATCATTCAGAATTGAAGGTCAGATAAGAAAAAGCTAAAGGAGTTCATCACCACCCAACCAGTATTATATGAAATGCTGAAAGGTGTCCTTTAAGAAGAGGAAGAAGAAGAAAAAGCAAATATAAAAATTATGGACAACAAATACATATCTATCAACAAGTGAATCTACAAAGCAAGTGAATAAAAAATCTGATGAACAGAAAAAACTGGTGAATAGAATAAAATCAGGGGCATAGAAAGGGAGTGGACTGACAATTCTCAGGGAGAAAGAGTTGTTGGGGGTGTGGTAAGGGCAGAGGGTGGGGTGGGAACTGGGAGGAGGGAGCTATGGGAGGAAAAAAGAGGAACTGTAATAATCTGAACAATAAAGATTTTTTTTAAAAAAAAAAAGTCAACTGAACATCCCAATTTACTTAAATAGGAATAGATTTTAAGAGACATCAGTAGATGTTCTGCTATTTACATTAAAGTTGCCAAACATAAATCCTTTGAATTAAATTTTCTCAACTAAACAAATAAACTCAATTCTAATCATAACTCTACCATGTGTAGCTGTGCAACTTGGGCCAGTAATTTTATCTTGTGGGGCCTCAGTTTCCATATCTGTAAAAAGAAAACAATGGACTATATAATCATTAAGGTCCCTTAAAACGTTGCCATCCTTCAAAGATATATGTCAATATGTAATTTTTCAAGTGATGCCAACTCACTCTTAATCTCTTAGCAGAACGTCTACTGATGTCTCATAAAATCTATTACATTAGTGTCAACTAAAAAGCCCTTCTCTGTTGCAGGCAGGAATGAATATATCTTTAATCTAATATTCTACCCCTGAATAATTGAGGTGATTGTATAATTAACTTTCTCTCAAAAAGTATAATCCGAATTTTTTAACTTTATCATTTTATAAGAACAAAGAAGTATGACAATTTGTCTTTTCCATGCAGGTCTCTAAGTGGCTGCCAATCTTCATAAAGTTCATAAGTAGTTAGTACATATTTAGCTTGTGGCAAAGATCTAAGAGTAACTGAGGGTAACAGCTTCAAAACTCACTGGTTCCTATGTTATTTCGGACACTGTAAATGCTGGCAATAAACAAGCTGTTCTATTTCAGGGGACCTTCATAAACCATAGCTACCTTCTGGGTTTAGTAACACACAGGATATTAATGTGTCATATAAGTCTAGTTTAAAAACAAACAAGTAAAAATAAAAACTTAGGGCTCTCTAGCTCATTGTATTATTCTAGTAAAATGTGATAAATATTTGGTATGGTAAATATCACAAAGTTTGTTTTCACTTATATCTAGAAAAGGAACACTATGGTTCATTAATTCCACAGACAATTCCAAAATTAAGTGGTTTCAACCATTTATGGAATCAAACAGATCTGCAGTAGAATACCAGCTGGGTAGCCTTGGGCAATTTGATTAATCTCTAAGTCTGAAGTTTCTTCCCTATAAAGCACAGATTTCTGTTTATAGCATTAAAGATGAGATAATGCATATGAAGTGCCTAGAATAATAAGCACTCAGTAAATGGAAGTTACAATTAAATGTGAGCTCCAGGAGAGCAGGGACCTTGCCTGTTTTGTTCACCTTTCTATCTCAAGTGCATAGACAAATTGTGGGGGAAAAAGATTATTACTCTGGCCAATGGCTCCAACTTTTTTCCATGGCCTTGTTACAAGTTCATCAAGTAGAAATCACTTGGTTTGGGCTTTATGGTCTTTAACTGCCTCTGTTCATCACTAACAAAGAATGAACTCTTTAAAAATCAAAAATGCATACATCACTACTCCCCAGTACATGAAAAGTCATGAGCATGAACAAAAGAAACCATGACTCACATGGACTAGCAGAATCCCTGACCATAAAATAGGTACTTTTGGAAGTTGTGCTCACTGACTTTACAAAGGTCATTACTTTGGTGAGCTTCTGATTTGGTGAACGTTTTCTCACCAAACAGGAGTTTGTACAAACTGGGCTGTGTAGAATCCCTGTGGCGTAGCTATAATTCAGTCTGGTAGAGGAATGAAACAGAAAGAGGTTCCAGACAATTTGCACCAAGTCCATCAGTGACCAAAGCAAAATTAGAACTCATCTGGCTTTATCTCCCTGTTATTAAATAACTAGAGGCCCGGTACACAAAAGTTTGAGCTCGGCCTGTGCCCTCTCACAGTCTGGGAACACTCAGGGGATGTTCACCTGCTAGCTTAGGCCCGCTCCCCGAGGGATTGGGCCTAAGCTGGTAGACATCCCTCAAGCAGCCCAGGAGCCCTTGGGGGATGTACACTTGCCAGCAGGGAGCAGGCCTAAACTGCAGTGCTGCTGAGGAGGCAGGAGAGACTCCCACCACCACCGCTGGCAGCCATCAGCCTGGCTTATGGCTGAGTGCATTGACCATCAGGGGGCAGCTCCTGCATTCAGTGTCTGCCCCCTGGTGGTCAGTGTGTGTCATAGTGATCAGTCATTCCCAGTTGTTCTGCTGTTAGGGTCAATTTGCATATTATCCTTTTATTATATAAGATTGACCCCCCCCCCTTATTTGCTTCCTATATTGAGAATTTGTTTAGTGGAAAGAAGCAATCTTAGAAAACAAGGTATATAATGTGTGTTCTCAATCTTCCTTCAGAGAATTCAGGCTGAATTTGCAACACACCAGAATAAATCTTAAGAAGATCAATGAGCTGCCCAGGGGTCCTGCTGCCTGGATGGAGAATCAATTCTGGTTCACTTTCATATGAACACATACTTTTACTGTGGCAAACAGTGATTGAGACTGTTCCATCCCCAAAACTGTACCAAATCTATGCTTCATCAATTTTCTCCCAGGAAATGAGTCAGTTCATTGGGTCTCTACATATGGCAGACACAAAACCATACAAAAAGATTACACCAAAACAAAACTACTGCAGTCCAAGCTTTCTACAATTACAGAGAGTTAATATGGTTATTGGTAAAGCTAAAGCCAGTAAAGACACAAGTATAAAACTTAAAAGCAGAAAAGGAGGTTAGGGACGCATAGCAAAAGCACACCAATACTACCATTTGTGTTCACTCCCACTCTTGTGAAAAGAAAGATAGCGGGAAATAGGAAGTGGGAGGAGATCTTTATGAGAAGCATTACCACAGACAGAACTCGGGCTAAACCTTGGGCATCTTGTTCTTTGTACCCAGGGTTGGATATACCAAGTTATATAAAACCTCAGATGAGTGGAAACCTTCACCTTCAGATCAACTTGCTTGCAGCTCTGGATAAGATTTTAAGATTCTAAGACCTAGTCTACTTAAATATAAACAATGATAATAATTTTGGCATCTCTTTTCTTTATGTGCCAATATTAAGAAAGCATCCTTGTTTATGCTGTAGAAGGCAGGTAGACCACAGTCAAGGTCTATGTGTGTCTTGCAGAGAAGCTGACTTGAATCAGAAATGTGGGTTTGGGTCCATTTCCAGAGCATATCAATAACTTTAATGGATCACAGCGAGCCCAATCCTAGTTCTTCTTGAGAAGTTGATGTGTACGTGTGCATAAAATATATATTAGAAGTATATTAATACAATTCTATCTCAACAGATTTAATTCTTAAATGCTACATATACTTGTTTAATCTCCCGTTTTAAAAGTAGAAAATGTTAGATTATAACATCAGGTTAGCTCTCTTTGAAGCAGGTAATAATTAAGTTGATTCACTGTTGCAATTACTGTCAAATCCCCCTTAATTACCAGAGATTTTATAGCAGCTTCATTATACGTCTGCTGTAATGCATTGTGGCCCTAAGGAGAAGTGTTGCAGGAAATTCTGCATAGCATGGATAATTCTAACCTGCAGTTACAGCTTCCAGCAAAAGCGCCTGCACTAAATTTATCTTTTTTTGACATTTCTCCCTGTTACTCAAGCAGTTAAATGAGGTAACATTACTAAAATACCTACCTACCTTTGAAAGTTAGAATTGATTTCTCCATAGATATTAAAATTAAAAAAAATAGATGAAGGGATAAATTAGCCTTCAATAATTTCTGAGGATTAAATTATATTTCATAATGAATTTAGGTTATGGTATTCAAATAAATGTGAGTCTAAATCACAAATGTATCTCCTATTTCTTCTTCTTGTGGATATTTCATATACAATAAGCAAGACAAAAATTATTACTGAGTCCCTAACAAAAAATCCTGAAGAGGATAATCAACTGCTTTTTACTCACCAATGATTTTTTTCAACTACTTTCTGGGGAAAGTAATCATTTTAAAAAGATCATTTTTAAGTTTCCGTATCACCGCTTGTTTTCACTGAAAAAAATCTTGACAAATCAGGGCCTATAAACTGAGTAAAGTTCAAAACGGATAACCGAATAATGCCTCTCACAAATCCCTTCTTGAGTGAGGAATTTACTCCATAGAATCTACTCGATTCAGAAAGGGCTGCAGTGTCAATGACACTATTGGCAGCTGTGTTAACAGTTAAGGGCCTGGCTTTGTACAGCAATAGTGTTATTAAATTTCCCCAGAGTCCATGACTCATTAATCAAATATTCATACATCTCTGTAAATACACACTGAACAGAGAATACCCTCAGAGCTGAGCATCCCAGGACAAGTGCTCTTTCATGTCACACTGACAAAACCCTGAGAACATGCGGTCATGTTTTGCATTTCTAATGCACTATGTACTCTTTAATACTCCATTTCCTAAAAACAGAACACAAATGATCTTACTGATGGCAAGTGTTAGAAGGTTACAATTAAAATTATTCCACTATTGCTTCATACCATCTTTTTTTAAAAATGAGGACAGTGAATCAATTCTTCTGTTCTTTGTTTACCATCAAACAAGTAATTTTTTCCCAGGCGGATGAAGAAACCCAGGGCCATGCTCCTATTAATACAAGAATTTGTATTAGCATGAAAACAACAAATCACTACTTACACGAGGGAGGCCAAATCACTTAACATATTAGCAGACATGAACTTGCTATATTTTGCAAAGTCCTCCGTCTGTTTTACAGCCCTGGGAGTTTCCCCCCTATTGTACAGCAACAAAAGGTCTTTCTCAATTGCGGTCTCTGGAAAATTGGGGTCTGAAGGCCAGGCAAAGAAGAGAAGGTTCCAAATGCCACCTCATAAGGCTACTAAGATCAGACTCTTCACCCCAGGGTGGGCAGGATGTACTGTGCAGAGGGAGGAGAGAAAAGGAGCATCTGACATAAACCTCCCATCTATCTGGAACTTTCTGAAGCAACGGGAACCTGATTCTTAATGTCAGTGAAATAGAAATAAATCCGTGGCATCTCATCTCTTCTTCAACCTCTCCAATCTACTAACCAAACTGCCTGTGTCTTTAAGCCTGGTTTTCCAAAATTCTGGCCACAGACTCCCCTTCCACAGCTGCCCCGCTTTCATCCCCACGCAGCTCAGTCCTCCTGCACTCCAGGTGCTGTTTTTGCCCGTGTCTTTAGAACCTCTAGCTCAATATGATGCAGGGAAAACTAGAACGGGCTTTGGAATCAGGAGAGGTTTAGATCCCAGACCAGCAAATTGTCAACTGTGCTAACTCTGCAAGTGACCTTACCATATCTGACCCTTGGTTTCTTCACCTGTAAAATGGGAACAATAAAAATAGCTATTTTCCCAAGATTTCTTTGAAGATTAAACTAATAATATTTAAGTACTTAGTAAGTGCCCAATAAGTAGCAGTTGTTGCCATTGGTATCATCCTTGCAATCATTAACCCTCTATTTCTTCACACTGACTCAAATTTTTACTTTTCCTGACAATACTAATTCCCTCCTAAACTCAACCAGGAAGATGCTCCTTCCATTGAAATCCCTCTGACTCAGAGGGGTAGCTTTGCATGCCCACTTCCACGTGCTGGCTCTTACCTCTTGCACCCTCTCCTGATGCTCATACCATCTACTTCTGACACTCAAAATGCTGCAGCTCCTAATGCCAGCCTCAACTTCCTTCCTGCCTCCATTCTCACAACCTTCTATAGTTCCATCTTTCCCACTTTTAGTCCTTTGGTGGTCTGGTAAAGTCTATGGACTGATTCTCAATAAAACATATTTAAATGTAAGTGAAAGGCATATGGTTACAAAGGAAACATTATTTAAATACTTATATAGTAATATATTTGCTTCTTTACGAGTAGATTAATAAGTGCTAGCAGCAAGTTCCGCCTATAATTCCAATGCAATGTAAATATTTTAAGGTAACTGTATTAAATACGCCATGAAAGTATTTATGATTTTTATTAATGACACAATCCTAGGTACTGCTGATAGTGCTATATTTTGGTGCCTGTATTCTTTGTGGAAGGAAATACTATGTTTCAGTTAGTTGTTAGTGAAAATAAAGACATGATTTTTTTTCACATTCAAGTTCATAGACCCTTGAATTCTATTCTATTCATAGGTTCATCAGGTTCATCTCCATTAAATGACCATTCCTCAGCCCCATTTAATTCACTAAATTCATCCACAGACCCTATCTAATCTAATAAGAGTAATATGCTAGTTGTGTCACTCTGCTACATCCCAAGCCATGCCCACCAGCCAATCAGAGCAACTATATGCAAATTAACCCAACCAAGATGGAGACCAGCAGCCACAAAGCTAGAGCAAGTAGGAGGCTCAGTTGTCCCGGTGATGGAGGAAGCTAAGCTTCCCACCTGCCTAGTCCAGCTGTGGCCTCTGCTCAAGGCAACAAAGTTTCAATTATTGAAGATAAATAAATCCTAGATACCTGCTTCCAGCCAGCCTCACTGGGAGCTTGGGTCTCTGGGGGCTGTGGCCAGCCTGCAAACAGCCATCAGCCCCTCACCTAGGCTGGCTAGGCTCCCAGGCAGGACCCCCCACCCTGAGGGGGCTGTGGCCAGCCTGCAAGCAGCCATCAGCCCCTCATCCAGGCTGGCCAGGCACCTCAAGGGGGGACACCCACATTGAAGGGACTGTGGCCAGCCTGCAAATAGCCATCAGCCCCTCACCTAGGCTGGCCAGGAACCCCAGCAGGAACCCACCCTGATCCAGGACACCCTTCAGGGCAAACCAGCTTACCCCCACCCATGAACCAGTCTTCTAACAGATATAACAAAAGGGTAATATGCAAATTGACCCTAACAGCAGAACGACTGGGAATGACTGGTCACTATGACACACACTGACCCCCAAGGGGGCAGACGCTCAATGCAGGAGCTGCCCCTGGTGATCAGTGCACTCCCACAGGGGGAGATCTGCTCAGCCACAAGTCAGGCTGATGGCTGCCAGTACAGCGGTGGTGGTGGGAGTCTCTCCTGCCTCCTCAGCAGCACTAAGGATGTCTGACTGCAGCTTAGGCCTGCTCCCTGCTGGCAAGTAGACATCCCCCGAGGGCTGCCAGAGGGATGTCTGACTGCCAGCTTAGACCTGACGCCTGGGGAGCGGGCCTAAGCCAGCAAGTGGACATCCCCTGAGGGGTCCCAAACTGCAAGAGGGCACAGGCCAGGCTGAGTGACCCCCCCCCCCCGTGCACAAATTTTTGTGCACTGGACCTCTAGTATAATTATATTTAGATAAATCAGACTCAAAGGGTAGGGCTTAAGAAATCATCTTCCAATTTTAAATCTTCATATTTTAAAATGCTAGTACTAAACCCCAGTAATTCGACTTTGATAATCTTTGTTTCCCCTTTCCTTCCTCCTGTGTCTCTTGCCCAAGCATCTATCTACCTATATATAAGTATAAATTTCAGCCTGACACTCAGGTTCTCAGTAATAAATGACATACATTTCATCTGTATCACTCATTCTACCCACATTATTGGAGGATGTTTATCATCATCCTCTTATTAAATGCCAGCAGTGCTTCCTCATCAGTAAAACAACGAAAACCAGACACTTGCATTTCAAACACACCCAACCCCACTTTCATTTGGGGAACATGGACCCTGTCTCTGGATTTTTGTGCCTTTTCTTTATGAGTCCAAATACCTAGCTTTTCCCTGGTTATCTGTCAACCATCCCAGACTGGGAGGATTCATCTCAGATGCCACCCCTCCATGAAGATAATCCTAATCCCCATAGCCAGATGGGAACTCTCTTTTGAAAGCAAATATCATTTTATTTTATACAACTTCTATTATGTCCTCTATACCCCTCCCAAGTATGACAGTTAAGTAAATTAAGTAAATTTCTCTGCTCCTTGAGAGAAGTGTCAGGTGTGTGTGTGTGTGTGTGTGTGTGTGTGTGTGTGTGTCAATTTTTATCACAAAACATTTTAAAAGCCTTACAGACATTCAATATTGGAATGGAATTGTTGTTTTTTTCTTTTTTAATTCCTATTCTCCAAGGCTAGTTAGTTCAAAAAAAAAAAAAGCAAACATTTCCTTAAAGCCTTTTCAAATCTTAAAATAGAGATGAATTAAATTTTGATCATAGTTTTAGTGGCTAAACTTACTGAAGATTCACGATGTGCCCGGCAATTTCCTAAGTGTTTTTGCATATTTTCTCACTAAATCCTCACAATAGCCCTATGTGATGGTTGCAATATCTGTGTTGTATAGATGAGGTTAAGTAACTTATTCAAGGCCATGCAGCTAGTAAGTGCTAACGTGGCTACCCAAGCAGAGCCAGCCTGACTCCACAGTTTGGCCAGTTCACGAATGCCATCTCCACCATGTAACACTGGAGCTTCACAGAGTAACACTGGTTTTTCCCTAAATGTAAGGATTCATTTTTTTCCCCAAAAAACTGGTAGTATTGAGTGATTATGTAAAGTCTTACTTTTAAAACACCTGTTCTAGCTGGTGCTATGGTACTAGTATAATGTGATATACTTCTCAATGTGGTATGTTCTTATAGATTATGATCATTGCCATACCACCTATGTTTTGCATGTTGTATGCCTTTGGTGTTTGGGGCAATTTCACACTGCATAAAAACTCAAAAACACTTTATGTTTTAAAAATAAAGACTGGCCCTGAATCAGGCCTGCAATTTGCTTAAGCTGTTGGTTTCGAGTAGGAGCCAAAAGAAATGTCTTTCTATGGTCTGTTGGCCATTTCAAAACTTAGGAGATGGAACTGTCAATTCATTTCAAAGAAATATCAAGATAGATGATAGATAGATAGATAGATAGATAGATAGATAGATAGATAGATTTAAAAAATGAAGAAAATTTCTGCAGAATCGACAAGCTGATCTTAAAATCCATATTAAAATGCAAGGGATTCAGAATTGGCCAAAATTATCTAGAAAAAGAACAAAGTTGGATGACTCACACTTCCCAATTTCAAAATGTACTACAAATCTATAGTAATGAAGATAGTGTGGTACTGGCAATGGATAGACATATATATGAAATAGAACTGAGAGTCCAAAAAGCCTTACACTTATGACCAATTGATTTTTGATAAGGAGGTCACGACCATTCAATAGGGGGGAAAATAGTCTTTTCAACAAATGGTGCTGGGACAACTAGACTTCCACAAGCAAAAGAAGAAATTTGGGAGAACCAAGATGGCGGCATGAGGTATATACCTAAATGCACAGCCTCCACACCTACATTATAGAAATACAACTACACAGATAAACGGCCATCCTCCAGAACCAAGGGAGGGGAAGCGTTACATCTAGAAGGCAAGAGGAGTGCTTTGAGAAGCTCCCAGCGCACCCAAACTGAAAGGTACGGGCGCGCGCGAAACGGAGGCGGCAGTGCGGTGCGCAGCGGTGCGGGTGAAAGGGTGGCAGCGGCGATCGGGTCCGCGCCTTAGAAGATTATAAACTCCCGGGTCGCACTGAATGCAACGCGGGCTGTAGGGCAACAGGGCAGTGGAAGACCGGTGGCGTTCTAGCACTGCTATTTGCACCGATCACTGACCTGGAGATTCAGGGACTGAGAATCGTGCGCAGACCCCAGGGCTTGGAGATGCCAAACCAGGTAGAAACTGCAGCATCAGCAAAGGAGACGCCATTGTGAGTCGCTCCACCCCACCTACAACCCCACCCAAGCTGAGCGCCTGACTGCCTGCAGCATAACCTAAGGGTCTGCAGCTGAGACAGAACTCCAATAGATCCAAACTCCAAACAAAGAGGAGAAAGGCCTGCAGGTCATTTCCCCCCAGTGATACCTCCCAGTGATAACTACAACAAGACTGTGCACTCAGCCTTTAAAGGCGTACAACAAGAGTGTCCACCCCAGGTGATTGGGGAGGCTGAATCACTGGGCCATATATAGGACACCTAGCACAGAAAGCCAAAATGCGGAGACTAAGAAACAGATCACAAAAGACAGAAATGGAGGAACGCAAACGACTGGATATAGAGTTCAAAACCACGGTTATCAGGTTTTTCAAGAAGTTTCTAGAGAC
>PVJC01005389.1:0-16162 GCA_004026665.1 Murina feae | reverse complement strand
GAAGAATAATATACAGAAATCCAATAGCAGACGCGAGGATCGCAAGAATCAAGTCAAAGATATGAAATATGAAGAAGCAAAACCCACCTAGCCAAAAAAGCCAAAACAAAAAACAAACAAACAAACGAAAAATCAAAAAGTATGAAGATAGTGTAAGGAGTCTCTGGGACAACTTCAAGCGTACCAACATCAGAATTATAGGGGTACCAGAAGAAGAGAAAGAGCAAGATATTGAAAACCTATTTGAAGAAATAAGGACAGAAAACTTCCCCCACTTGGAGAAAGAAATAGACTTCCAAGTCCAAGAAGCGCAGAGAACCCCAAACAAAAGAAACCGAAGGAGAATCACACCAAGACATATCATAATTAAAATGCCAAGAGCAAAAGACAAGGAGAGAATCTTAAAAGCTGCAAGAGAAAAGCAGTTAGTTACCTACAAGGGGGCACCCATACGACTGTCAGCTGATTTCTCAACAGAAACTTTGCAGGCCAGAAGGGGATGGCAAGAAATATTCAAAGTGATGAATAGCAAGAACCTACAGCCAAAACTACTTTACCCAGCAAAGCTATCATTCAGAATTGAAAGTCGGATAAAGAGCTTCACAGACAAGAAAAAGCTAAAAGAGTTCATCACTACCCAACCAGTATTATATGAAATGCTGAAAGGTATCCTTTGAGAAGAGGATGAAGAAAAAGGAAAGTAAAAATTATGAACAACAAATACATATCTGTCAACAAGTGAATCTAAGAATCAAGTGAATAAAAAATCTGATGAACAGAATAAACTGGTGAATAGAATCAGAGGCATAGAAAGGGAGTGGACTGACAATTTTTGGGAGTTAAGGGTGTTGGGGGTGCGTGAAGAGAATGGACAATAATCGTACACCTATGGATGAGGACAGTGGGGGAGGGGAGCAAGGACAGAAGGTGGGGTGGGAACTGGGAGGAGGGGAGCTATGGTGTAAAAAAGAGGAACAACTGTAATAATCTGAACAATAAAGATAAATTTAAAAAAAGATAGTACAAATCCACTGAACTGTATACTTTAAAAGGATGAATTACAATTCAATAATGCTATTACTTTAAAAAAAAACAACAACACAAGATACCACTTCACACCCACTAAGATGGCTAAAATCAAAGACAATAGACTTCCATATGCAATCTGATTTTCTTAAATATTATGAAGTTGTGACTTTTGAACATCAGCTGACAAACTTTTTGAGCTCTGAGTCAATGCTGCCTGCCAGCAATATCACAATCTTTGTATAGCAGCTTATATACTATTGGGATTTTATACTTCATTTCCCCCTATTTTGTAAACATGACAGAAAAATGGAAAAATGAAAGTGCTAAAACTCATGATAAGAAATGTATGCCTCATAAATTTAATATAATTAGTATAAAGATAGAAACAATCATTAGTCTCAAAGAAATGCTCACTGGACTGTAAGTCAATAAGCTCTATGACTACAAAAGAACAAAAATAAAGACATCTATGTAATGCCAGAACTATATCATCCAAGATCATGTCAAGCCTATATAATTAAAAAAATTATAATTAAAAAAATATATTTAACCTTGGCCGGTGTGGCTCAGTTGGTTGAGCATCGTCCCACGTACTGACAGGTTACCAGTTTGATTCCAGGTCAGGGCACAAGCGCAGGTTGCAGGTTTGATCCCCAGGAGGGGGCATATAGGAGGCAACCGTTCAATGTTTCTCTCTAATTGATGTTTCTCTCTCTCAACCTCTCTCTCCCTCTCTCTCTAAAAAAATACAAAAATAAAACATATCTTTTAAAAATAAACAATCAAGTACCTTTTAAAAAATAGAAGTAAAAAAAAATTAAAATATTTTTATACTTTCTGGGACACTGAAAACAGTTATGGTTCAGTTCCTTCACATTCAACTGTTTTAAGTGTTCACAAGAACATATTACATATAAAAATAAGTGTCTGTTTAGGTATAGACATGGGCTGGTAGCTATAGAACTGGCCAAGCACAGTAGGTCAGGATTATAAACTAGTCATAAGACACAGAAAAAACTACTATGTAAAGCAGACGCTTAAGACAATGTCAATATACAAATCAAAATATAAAAGACTGAATGGTAGCCTTCCCCATCAAATAGCTAAATTTAAATAATGAGAACCAAAATTCAACCTATTAAATGTGCTTAGAGTAATGTGAACATGAACAAAAAATAGAAGGGAATATAGACAAGGAAAAATAATATGTTGAGCTAGCAGGAATGTGGGGCGAATTTTTTTCTGTACTATCTATCCTACATAATCTTATATAATAAAAGGGTAATATGCAAATTGACCCTAACAGCAGAATGACTGGGAATGACTGGTCTCTATGACACACACTGATCACCAGGGGGCAGATGCTCAATGCAGGAGCTGCCCCTGGTGGTCAGTGCACTCCCATAGGGGAGCTCTGCTCAGCCACAAGCCAGGCTGCCAGCTGTCAGCCCAGTGGTGGTGGTGGGAGCCTCTCCTGCCTCCTCAGCAGTGCTAAGGATGTCCGACTGCAGCGTAGGCCTGCTCCCTGCTGGCAAGTGGACATCCTCGGAGGGCTCCCAGGCTTCTAGAGGGATGTCTGACTGCCAGCTTAAGCCCAATCCCCTGGGGAGCAGGCCTAAGCCAGCAGGTAGACATCCCCTGAGAGGTCCCAGACTGCCAGAGGGCACAGGCTGGACTTGAGGGACTCCCCCGAATGCACAAATTTTTGAGCATGGGCCTCTAGTTTTAAATATTTTGGAATTTAAATATATGTGTGTGTGTGTGTGTGTGTGTGTGTCTCCATTAAAACCCTCTGATTAAACTAAATGCTGACCTTAGACTCTCCTTATTTGTTCCATTGTGTGATAATCCAAGTCCCCAGACATATTGTCTCCTTAATCCCATATCCAATTCCCCATCTTAGATTCACTAGCTATAATTTAATATAATAAGTGAATTGACCAGAACAGTGCTAAGTAAATAACAAGTAGTATGTAAATATTAGAATGTCACATTGTACAACTCCAGGGAGTGACATTCACAGAACATAACATTGAAAATTGTGCTTGCTGGCACTGTGCAACATGGCAGCCCCCTCTCCACTTTCTAGTATTGGGAGGTACTTACTTTCTTCCAAAACCTACATCAAATTTTAAATTATCCAAGCCCTTTTTAATTCATATATTTTTATCTGTGTCAGTTTACTAGGGTGTATTTGCCTAGATATACTCAAAACTTGTCAATAATTCTCTCATCCTTTTGTTATCTGATTCATATTGAATTTCTAACTTTCCTTTGCTTATCCTTTCTGCTTATAAAGTAACTCATGAATGCCTAATTCTTATTAATTTATACTTAGTATAAAATATAACATGTATATTTATAATTAATTTAATTTTTAATAATTTAAATGAAAAATAATTATTTGCAGAACTTTTTTTAATGAATCACTCTTAGATGACATCTAGTATATATATCATATCATTAACCTAAAATAGGACAAGACTGAGTTTCTACATTTGTGGAGGAATTGGTTAGAAGACAGCACAGTAATTTTCTACCTAATAACAAACATATACTGTCTACCTTTAACATATTTTTCTTATTGTGAGAGAATAAATGAAATTTTATAACTTTAGTGTGAATGTTTTGGGCCATTGCTTGCCACTAACCATCAAAGAGGATTGTGAAAAAGAAAGGAAAATGCTAATTCAAAAATGTGTCTGCAATACTAACCCTAAATATAATATTTTTCAAAGTTTATAGGCAAGAAGGAAGTCTTTATATAGCCATGAAAAACACACAAAAATGCTTAAGGTTTCTAAATTAATTTAAGATTCAAACAATAAAATAATATAAAATTTATATATTAGAATCAATAAGATATTTCCAATTTTCCTGGTCTGATGTTTCACACTTTCAATTATCTCTAGTTTGGTCTTAAAGCTCAATTGAGTAGAGTACTATTGAATTGTGGTTGACTGACAATACTGAGGCTATAATAAATATTACGTGATAAATATTCTCCTAAAATATTTTAAAGGACATTTGCTCTACTTTTTATAGAAAATAATAACCCCTTATCCTTTCTAAGAAATTGCCTCTATCAATATCTTCTGGATACTTGCTTCTATTTTACTATTATTTTAAATTCTCAGTTTCCTCTTTATGTCTGTTTCAATAGAAATTCATATCATTATTTAATATTTTTAAATGTTTTTTCACTATTTGTTCTTTTTCTTGTTCCTTCCTGTTTTTTTGAAAATCCTTCATGTTTTTCTGGTTGTATAGTTAAAAAGACTTAGATAGCCCTGACCAGTTTGGCTCAGTGGATAGAGCGCTGGCTTGCGGACTCAAGGGTCCCAGGTTCGATTCCGGTCAAGAGCATGTACCTTGATTGCGGGCACATCCCCAGTAGGGGGTGTGAGGAGGCAGCTGATTGCTGTTTCTCTCTCATCAATGTTTCTAGCTCTCTATTTCTCTCCCTTACTCTCTGTAAAAAATCAATAAAATATATTGGGGGGGAAAAAGACTTAGATATACAATGTAAGCTACAAAGGTGATCTCTGATAAACCATGAAAATGAAATTTATTCTAGGAGCAAAGTAATTAGCAGACAAAAGGAAAAAAACCTAGATTAGTATGGTTTGACCAGAAATACAGTGCTTCCTGGCATTGAAAAACAGAAAGTAAATTCAGATCTCTAAACAAGCAGAGATTTCTGACCTAAAATTGGATAGATTAAAGTCATTTTTGTTTCTTTACTTCTAAAAACAAGAAAGAATTAACATACATACTTTTAGATATGCTTGCCCTTGGACAATGTTAAATCCTAAAGGTTAACAGAACACATAAGTGACCTAAAATTTTAATCTGCTAAAGTTATATTCTCACTAATACAGATTTAATTTGGTTAGTTTAATGTAAAAAAGAAAGAAAGAAAGAAAGAAAGAAAGAAAGAAAGAAAGAAAGAAAGAAAGAAAGAAAGAAAGAAAGAAAGAAGAAAGAAAGAAAGAAAGAAAGAAAGAAAGAAAGAAAGAAAGAAAGAAAGAAAGAAAGAAAGAAAGAAAGAAAAGAAAAAAATCGATACTTCAGGGAAATTCTTTTGGACATACTCATACTATAAAGGATCTTTTCACGCACTCATTTGGCAAATGGTAAGTCTCAGGATTTGCCTTCTGGTGGTTAATACATTGACAAAACGAGATTCAAAGTGTCAAGTCTTAGGAAGAAGAGAGAAAAGAAACCTTTACCATCAAAAGTCACATCAAGCATTTTAAAAATTCATTTCTGAAATGTTAATGACAAAGTCTAGTATCTTAACATTGATGTCCAAAAGGAGGATCCGCCTATCCTAAGTCTAACAGGACACCCATCTTTGAAGCTTGTCCTTTTTCACTTTCTTTCATTCCAGCTGGAAGAGATCCTTAAACTTTACTGCCTGAGTTTCCTGCCTGTCAGAATTTGAAATGAAATCTGTGTTCACAACAAAGTCTGAAACGAGAATACACAGAACTTCTATCCTAATAATAATGATGTCATTTTGTTGTTGCCTTTTCAAAAAAAGATGATCACAACTTTTTGTCTGGTTCTTAGCTGAAGCTGAATTAACAGGCAAGACAAATCCATCAGTTTATCTCTCAATTTTCATGAATGTATGCATTCATTCATTCATACATACATATTATTAAATGATTTAAAGAATAACTTCTAATTCTAAACACTTATTTTCAGTCGTGAGGATGACTGTATGGTAGGATTTATCTGTTTTGTCTAGACAATATTCTAGTATTTTCAATATAACACAATAGAAAGAAAGTTTCTGCCTCTTCTTACCTCCACTATGTCTCTGTCCAGGTGTAATTTTATCTTATTCCAATATCCTTCTTAAAAATGATCCCCAAATATGCTGAGGACAGAATCCTATCTAATAAAGAGAGAATATGCTAATTGACCCTCATGCCATTGCAAAGATGCCAGCACCCACAGCCAATAAGGAGGGAATGTGCTGACTTCCCCACCCTCAAAGATGGCAGCACCCATAGCCAATAAGGAGAGAATATGCTAATTGACTGGCACGCCCTCAAAGATGGCAGTGCCCAGTCCCCTCAGCTCCACCAGAGTGGCAGGCATGTGGCAAGGCCAGGCCCGCCCCCAGGTGGACCTGGCTGCTCCACGCACCTGGCTCCGGAGTCCTTCAGTCCCGTCAATCCCTCAGCTGCCCAGGGCCAGCCCAAGGTGCAGGCAAGCCTCAGATGGCAGCTGACCAGCCACCCAGGGCTGCCCGAGGCTCAGGTAACCAGAGCCAGCTGAGGCTTGTGCTGCCAGCAGTGGCAGCAGCAGAGGTGTGATGGGGCGTCTCCTTCCCCTGATCGCCGGGTTGCCTCCCGCCCCTGAGGGTTCCCAGACTGTGAGAGGGGGCAGGCCAGGCTGAGGTTCCCACCTCCAGTGTATGAATTTTCATGCACCGGGCCTCTAGTGTTATATAATTCACAGCTTTTACAGAGTTCTTGTAAGAGAACACTTACAATTAGCTCTGATTCACTGGAAGGTATGGGTGCTCTTATTCAATGTACTTGTAGACTCCTGTGAATTCTGCAGGCATGTAGGAACAACAAATTGCAATAATTTAAGATGCGAGGACTGCAGTGTATAAAATCAGGCATACCACTGGCTTCTTGTTCCTGTGTTGCTTTGACCTTCTAAGAAAATTAGTACTGGACTTCATGTGTCCAAATCTTATCTAGGGAAAAGAAAAATTTTTAATTTTAAACTATTTATTTCAATTCAACAAACTATCCTTACTGGGAAATGCCAAACCTGATTTCTCTCATCAGGCACACGAAAGCAATCTGCCCACCCTCTGTTTCCATTTTGTATGCAACTCCAAACCTAACAAATAGGCTTTCTGATGGGAGAAATCAATGACTTTGAATGATGCACAATTTCCACAGGTAAGCCACCTTTCCACAATGAAACACGGAAGCTCCATAAAATAAGTTAATATTTTGCTTTCAGAGCAACAATATTATTTGCCTTATTATAAAAAGAATTCATTAGTAGAGACAATGATTTTTCAAATGAAAGGATTAAAAGAATCCCATTAAAACCAAAACAAAGGCATTTTATGTTATCACATCTTTATTAAAGTAGTTATTTATAATCCTGGCTCAATAATAACTCTTACACTTTTATATCACAAATTGGCCTTTAAATAACACATAACACACTTAAGGCAGATTTACCTTCTAGATGGCCTCAGTTTCTAAACACCACTGCACTGATTTATACAAATAACAAAAATCACACAGAGGAACATCTGTTGATCTCTTTCTTGGTACTTATCTTTAGATTTCAAAACTACATAGTAAATAGAGTTCCCCATAAAATTTAATTTTTGAGGTAAGAAACAAATACTATTTCTATCTTAAAATTGCCTTTATCTGATCTGACTAGGTGCCCTTATTGTGAGTAATATAACCTTTAAGTTTGTGGGGGAAACCAATACTTTACATTTACTCCTCAAAGAAAGCTCAAAAGCAAGAAAAACAAGAAGCCATTATAAAATCATACTGCTAAATGTTACCTAAATTCACAATTCTGCTTATATAATTGTATGCATATAATAACAGCTAACAATTGCTATTTCATGTGGCAATATACATCCAATATGGCCAGGCAGCACAGAAGATGCATTCTCTTGTTCTTCTGGTCATTAGTATGAACTGAGGCTTTTGAAACTATTTGGGAATCCCAATGTGGGGGCCTATATCACAAAACCTTCATGAAACTGGCGGCCTCAGGTGGGAGAATTCAAAAACTGGAAGGCTTGGAAGATAAGATGGCATAATTAGAAGGTCTCAGCAGAATAGTGGTGCAGCCAGAGTCACTTGTTATTTATTAGAAACCAAGACTCATAAATCATTTCTCTCTCAGAAAAATACCTTTAAAACTTGTATATTTCCAACTGTTCTTTTTTTTAAGAACATATAAAATTAAGATATTTGTGAAAATAAACCAGTTTCTTGTATACTTGTTTCTCTTCATTTTCCCCCTTCAAAGAGTTCTTCTTATCTTTTAAAGCAAGACAAACTCTTCTGTGCTAAATCTTTTTAATCTTTTATTTTCATCCTCTGAGAAAATGTCTTCCTTATTGGTTGTAGGAGATGTAAAATCATAGTCTCTGGAATGACCATTTACAAAAGAAAATAAGGGATATTTCTCTTTAGAAGAAATTTTCAGCATCTGTAAAAGAAAGTACAGAAGAATTCTTTATCCAACAGTGCACGGTAGCACCCCATGACAAAATCTGATGTTTTAGCCCCAAATCTCTCGTTAGCTTTTCTCATTTATATTTATTCAGTGCCAACGCTGTTCTGGCTAAAAGACAACATTATATACTTTATTTATAGCTAAATAACTGCTTCTCCATTAGGACTCACCTTCAAAAATGAGGTACCATCTCCCTACCCCCATCAAAGTAAGTCTTCTGGTCACATTAGTTGGAAGGCTCAGTCTAAAGGGTTAATATTTATCTCCTTTTAGTAGTAGTAGACAATGGCACAAAATGGATTCATGGACTATGGTCAATATTGTGAAAGACTGCTTGATACCAGAAAAAGAAGCATTAACCTGAGTCAGAAGGTCCATTCTAATCCCAGTTCTACAATTTACCTTGATGTGATCTTCAACAAATCACTCTACCTGAGTATCATCTATAAAACAGGTATCCAAGCTCCTTATCTCAGAAGATGACCAAAATTAAAAATAAAAACTCATTTTTAAAAATTAGGTTTGGTCCTTCTAAAGATCACTATATTTGAAAAAGTATTTCTGCAAAAATCTAGTCAACATAAAAAATAGTAATCTTCAACATAGCAGTAATCCACACTTCATATTACCTTCTAGAGTTACACTAGATAATTCTGAAGTGACAAAAGCAATACCTAGAATTTTGTGAGGACAATGGCAACTCTATCCATTTGGTATTCGTTGACAAGCCAGCAACACATTCTAAACTATTTTAAATCTTTCTGTTAAACAAGTTTTATTAAAAAATATAAACAATTTTCATTTAAAACATAAATTTAAAAGTTTGAATGATGTTTTAATAGAAACCAATTTTTCTATAGGTAACCTGGAATTATAAGGAAGATTTCAAAAAGTTTATGTGAGTAACAGAGAATGCTGGAAATAATACCAAGAGTACTTATACAGGGTGGTGCAAAAGTAGGCTTACAGTTGCTCATATGGAAAATAATACAATAATTAATAAATAATAATACAAGAGTAAACTCTGTTTCATGTACTCACAACTGTAAGTCTGCTTTTGCCCCACCTTGTACATCATTTATCTGATCAATTTAATATAACTTGTTCTTAAAGGATAATTTCTGGGATTAAAACCAAATTCTATCAAATGCCAATATTAAAACGAAAGTTAGTCAAATTATTATATGTTACATTTATAGATTCTCTTGAAACATGGCTAAGATAAATATGTATCCCTGGCATATAGAACAATATTAAATTAAAACTATTTCAATGAGAGAGTTAATATGAAATACATTTTAATAATATAGTCAAAGATATAGGAAACAGCTTTATTATCTAAAAGGCAAATCATAGATTTCTTTTCAGAAGGTCAAATATTTTATCGCATTTTCCCTATGTACTAACTTGACAGGTTTCAGAATTTACAGAGGAGAAAGCTAAAGGACAGAAGTTAAGCAATTTCTTCCATCATAATGCCAGTAGTTGTAAGAACAGAAATAGACCAGGAGATGACCACTTGTCCCCAGGCTGAAACCTTTCCACTAGTCTCTGCCAGCACACATGTAAAAGTATACCCAGGACAGAGCAGTCTATACCTATGTGGTCTGTATTCACCACAGTGGAGCTACACTTAATGTAGGATTTAATTCTAAAGTCAGCCCATAATATGAAAATCTAATAGTCAAAATCAATACAGTCAAAATTAACTTCCAATCGCCTTCAAATTGTTTTAAAAGGTTGTTATGCATAATTTTGTATAGAGAACCCTGTTCAGTACCATGTATAAATAGTACAATACATAGTAATGTACAGTATATAATAAAGAGTACACATGGAAAAATAATGTGTTTTATTACAAGTTTGTGTAGTTGAGTTGAAGTTAAATGTGTACACGATGTTAACTCCACACTATCTCCTTACTACTCAATCTTAAATCGCTCTAACCCAACTTTTAACCCTCACTGTTCTGAAAATTCTCTTCTAGTCCTCAAATAAAAAGGCCTTTTATTAGTTCCTATTCTCTTGATATTTCTATAGCAATCAACACTTCTGAACATTTCTTTCTTAAAATACTTCCCTTGATTTCTGTAATATTTTGCTTTCCTGTTTCTATTTTCTGGACTATTTCTTCTTTATCTCCTTCATTGACTTCACTTCCTGCATGTAAATATTAATTAATTATTGATCCTTTATCTTCTCTATATATTCTATCTTCTCTCTTAAAAGTATTATCTACTCTGAGTTTCAACCACTTCACTATTAGCCTTTATTATCATCCATGTTTTACAGATGAGGGAACTGAAATATTGAGGGGTTAAGTGACTTGTTATGTTCACACAGTTAGTAAATGAAAGAGCCAGAATTTAAGCTTAAGTGGTCTGGTTCTATTATAACCATTGTGTGGGCGAAAAGAGGTCACATGCTTACCTGACTAGATCATGGAAGGCCTGCATGGCAGCCTTGCAACCACAAAGGATGGGCTGAAATGAAAACTTTTTTAACTATAGGCAGCTTATGGTGGGTAGTCATGTCCTATCCTAGGCCAATATCTTTCCTGACAAAGGTCAATCTTTACCTTAACTGAGCCTGTCTATTGTGCTTTTGCATCTACGATAATAAGTGCCAGATTATTATGACCATCATTTCATGTCTTCCCAACTAAATTAGAAGCCCCTGAAGATTTTAAAATAAATAAGAGTTCCTATCATTAAATCCCAAAGGTAAAAAAAGATCCATATAAAAAAAATAGCCCTGACTGGTTTGGCTCAGTGGATAGAGCGTTGGCCTGCGGACTGAAAGGTCCCAGGTTCGATTCCGGTCAAGGGCATGTACTTTGGTTGCGGGCACATCCCCAGTAGTAGGTGTGCAGGAGGCAGCTGGTCGATGTTTCTCTCTCATCGATGTTTCTGACTCTCTATCCCTCTCCCTCTCTGTAAAAAAATCAATAAAATATATTTAAAATATATATATATATATATATATATATATATATATATATATATATATATATCTTCCAGATTTCACTTGGAAAATACAGATTAGGAGGGGAAATATAATTATGAACATAATAAATGTAAAACACTAAAGTGTTTTGAAAATACATTTTAGCAAAATAGTGATGGGTATGGGAAATTGTGCACCCCTGGAGAAAATGGGACTGTTTGCCCTAGAAGAGGAAGCAAACTTATTCTTTTACTCAATGAGAAAAGGAGTAAACGCTATGTGCAGACTGATTCCAACTGAATGTGGAAAAGCTTCCCAAGGAAAATAATTCGGTCACCATTACCTGAAATAAATATTAGAGAGCCAACTGTCTAGACCAGGGATTGATGTGTAAATGAGAGACTGTACAGAATAGTGCTTCTAAGCACATGTTCTCAAGCTAAATGTCTGAGGTGTGAATCTCAGCACTACCATTTATTAGTTGTGACCTTTCTGAAAGTTACGGAACCTTTGTAAGTGTAAGATTACTCATCTGTAAAATGGAGATACCTACTTACCTCAGAAGGTTTGTGTAGATTAAATGAGAAAATGTACATATTGTGCTTAATTAGCACAGTATGTGACATATGGCAAGGATTCAACAAATGTTAGCTTTGGATTGAAGAATTCCAGATTTTCTGGCCTTAAATACCAGCATTACTAGGTAGTAAGTTTATCACAGGAGTGTTTTATTTGATAACAACCATTAGGCTGGGAACAAGTAAGCAGATAAGGAAGAAAAGGAGGTGTGAGATAAGACAAAAAACAATCAACATCAGGTTCCTTACACTCAGCAGAGCAGAGAAGATACAATCTAAGTTCGGGGGCTGGGAGAGGTATGTGCTGGAAGAATATCTATGAAAGGTGAGCAAGTTCACCTTGCAGAACTTGGAGAGGAATAATATATAAAGACACAAAAACAGGGTCAGACACAAAAATGAAAGGGAAAGTGACTGAAAGCCTGCACATAGACTCGATTCCAAGGTCCTTTCTTATAACAACTATCCCTCTTTAGCCCCACCAGCCACCCCACACATAGGAAAATAAAGATTTATTCTTTGTAAAAAACAAATAAAGCCATAAACTCTAGTACACTAGGCACAGTGATGACTACAGAAGCTGAGGAATTTAGTGACAGTCTAAAATACTGAACTGTAGGTCCCCGGCATCCTTCACTTCCTGCTCCTGGAACACTGTAGGCAACAAATATTCTACAGGCAGATGGCAGAACTCTTCTCCGGAAAAAAAAAATAAAACAACTCTAGAGAAAAGATAACCACTTATCAACATATGGGGGAGGGGAGTCACCCAATAAAAAGGCAGGTTTATCACCCAATTACCCTAGGATGAAGGTCACCAGCAAAAAAAGCCATGCTCAAACACACAGAACCTCCACTCAGCTTTTTAGTCCCTTACTCAAATACAAACTGACACTGAAGATCACCAGTCATTTGGGGGAAAGCAGCCAGTGGAAAACTGGAAGATTAAAGCAAAAAACAAAACATAAAACAAAACAAAAAGTTTGTAATAAATCATACACAGCAAAAGAAGGACAAGAAAACTTCAAAATTACTCTAATTTCCTTGAAGAAAAAACTACATTCATACAAAGAAAAAAAGAGAGAGAGAATGTTATGAAAAAGGAATAATAGAAAAATAAATCCTAGAAATTTAAGTATCATAATTGCAATTTAAGAAAATAGACGAGTTAGAAGATAAAGTAGAGGAAATATCCCAGTATAAAAATGAAAAAGACATGCAAAATAGAAGGAGAAAAAAGATAGGAAAATTAGAGGAACAACTCAAAAGGTCCAACAACTGTATAAAAGGAGTTCCAGAAGGAAAGAATGAAGAAAACAAAAGGGAGGAGATAATGTGGGTTTTTGTTGTTGTTGTTTTTTCTCAAAAAATTTCCCAGAATGGCAGGAAACAGGACAATTGATGAAAAAGAATGTAAACCAAGACACATAATGAAATGTCAAATACTAGCTACAAGTAACAATAGCTAATACTTTACATCGTATCTACTATAAATTATTTGCCTAGTGAATTGTTTAATCAGTCATTTACCTAGTGAACTGTTTAATCTTCATAATGATACTACAGAGAGAGGTTGCCATTATTATTTTCATTTCATGAGAAAACTAATGCTCAGAGAAGTTGAGCAATGTGGATAAGGATACACAGCAATGGAGTGGTAGTGCTGGGAATCAAACACAATAACTTTTAGAGAGAGGAAAAGTTTACTTTAGAGGAAAAGAATTCAGAATAATATCAAGCTTCTCAACAGAAACATTGGATGTTAGTAGGGAATAGAGCAATGTCTCCAAAATTTGTGGGTGGGAATTCTTTTTAGTCTAGAATTCTATACCAAATCAAATTATCGACAAATTTAAAGATAGAATAAAGATAGTCAGACATGCAAGAATTAAAAACTTTACTGTCTAGGCACCCTTCACTTAGGAAAGTACTAGAATCTATGGTTCAGCAAAACAGGAAAATAAACTAAGGAGAGATTTAGAAGACAGAGTCCAAGTCAGAAAAGTAATGTTAAGAAGTTCCAAATGAACAACTCTGCATCAGGTCTTGAGAGTAGTTAAGACTGGAGGAGCCAGAAAACAGAGAGGACATCTCCAGAAAAGGAGAAAAAAATAGATTTTCTTACATTTGTATTTATGAAAAATTTGCTGCTAGCATATTTAACAGATATGAGTCAACATTCATAAAATTTTCAATAGGTACAAAGCAAACTAAGGAAATAAAAAGTGGGGATAATATTAACTCTAAGAAAATGAAAGCACGAGAAATAAAAGAAATGTAATCATTGCACATCATGTGATTAGCAAACAATATTATGGAAGCATAAAAATGTGAACACTGAATAGTGATTTAACCAAAATCTGTGGAAGATGTAGAGCTGAGAGAAAGAGAAATGGGTTAAGGAATATGAGAATAGCTAAATCCCCAATATTATTAACAAGAAACTAGTAGGTAATGTCTAAAATAGATTATCAAAAAATGGCAGAATAAACACATTACTTAGAAACGTAGAAGTGAAAACAACTCTTAAATAAACAAATAGCTAGAAGAGTTAAAAATGACTACCTCTGAGGAGGTACTCTGTGGAGTGAGGAGTAAGATAGCAAGGGACTCCTATTTTTCAGCATAAGCTTTTTAATATAATTTCACTTTTAAAAAAATACAAGCATTTATTATATTTATAAATATAATTTTTTGTCCCAAACAGATATTGACTTATGTATTAAGTAAATGCACTATTATAAAGTCCTGGCAATTTAAAGAAATTACAATAACAGAAATAGATGAAAATGTAAAAGATCTGCTATAATTCAATCACTGAACTCCATGGTAATTTATAAATAAGACAAATTTATAACAAAGTCTCTTTAATCCACTCCTTCATTCAACAAGTACTTATTGAACTCCTACAATGTGACAGGCAGCTCTAATCACTGGAGACACAATAATAAACAAAACCAACAAGTATCCCTGCCCTTGTCAAGATTACATTTCAGTGGAGTAGACAGGTGATAAGTTAAATGAGCATAATGTGTTTATATATGATATAGCAGAATATATACGTGTATGTGCATGCATGCACTTAAATAAACACCATAAAGGGAAAAATAAAAGGGGGGGAGGGGATAATAACAAGTGCAATAAGGGTGGACAGGGAAGGCCTAAGAAGATGACACTTGAGTAAAGACCTGAAAGAAAAGGAGGAGAGAGAATCAGGGGGATAATTGCAGGAAGAGACTGCAGGCCCAGGAAACAAACAGAATCCTTGAAACAGAAGGCACCCAGCATTTTCCAGGAGAAAATTATGTGATTGGTCTTTAATTAGCTAGGGAAAGAGAGCTAAGAGGTGAGGTCAGAGAGGTCATGGAGCGAGGTCAGAGAGGTCATGGGGCTGAGGGGGGTGATTCCATCTAGATAAGAACTTGGGGTCAATTTTAAGTATTCATATATACATTTTTACAGGCCCAGTGCACGAAAATTTGTGCACTCCAGGTGGGGGTGGGTCTCTTAGCCTGGCATGCACCCTCTCGCAGTCCGGGAGCCCTCGGGCAATGTCCGACTGACAGCTTAAGAAAATGAAAAGTGGAGATAGTATTAACCTAAGCCATCAGTAGGACATCCTTAGCACTGCTGCAGAGGTGGAAGAGGCTCACTCCCACCACTGCCGCTGCGCTTGCCAGCCGTGAGCCCCGCTCAGGACTTCTGGCTGAGGGGCACAACCCCCCCTCTCCGTGGGACTGCACTGACCACCAGGGGGTGCTCCTGCATTGAGCATCTGCCCCCTGGTGGTCAGTGCACGTCACAGCGACTGGTCATTCTGCCATTCAGTCGATTTGCATATTAGCCTTTTACTATATAGGACCAGAGGCCTGGTGCACGAAATTCATGCTCGGAGTGGGAGTGGGGGGTGGGGGAGGTGTCCCTCAGCCCAACCTTCACCCTTTCCAATCTGGGACCCCTTGAGGGATGTCCGACTGCCCGATTAGGCCTGATCGCACTGGTGGGATCGGGCCTAAACAGGCAGTCGGACATCCCTTTCACAATCCAGGACTGCTGGCTCCCGACCTCTTGCCTGCTAATTGCCCCTAACCACTCCCCTGCCAGCCTGATCAATGCTTAACTTCTCCTGTGCCAGCGTGATTGCCCCTAACTGCCCTCCCCCTGCCAGAATGAGTCCCTCCCAACTGCCCTCCCCTGCAGGGCTGGGTCCCTCCCAATTACTCTCCCCTGCAGGCCTGGGTCCCTCCCAACTGCCCTCCTCTACAGGGCTGGGTCCCTCCCAAATGCCCTCCTCTGCCAGCCTGGTCCCCCCCAACTGTCCTCCCCTGCAGGTCTGGGTCCCCCCCAACTGTCCTCCC
>PVJC01005388.1:0-59378 GCA_004026665.1 Murina feae | reverse complement strand
TCTCCTCAGAAACTCATTCATTGAGTTTCTAAACTCATTCAAGGGCCACCCTGGACTGTATTTAAAATTGAACTTTGAACTCACTTGTGTTTCTGAGGTCTGTTGTTTGTAATATGCGACTACAGGTAGTATTTTTTAGGTAAAAGAAAGTGCTAAAGGACCTCAAGTCACAGGTCCAATTTTCTCAGTGTGATGTGATAATATGGTGCAGTTGAATGAACTGTGGTGGGCTTCTAATGCTGATGGTTTACATTGGCTGCAGTTTGAATGCTGTTTGTTATGTTTGGTACATTCAAGCAGTCAGTGAACTAGTGTGTCTGTATGGAAAGAAATTAATGAAATGAAGTGGTATTTGCGAAAGAAAGCTGTCTCCATTCAAATTGTCCAACACTGCTTCGTACTGTGGTCAAACAGAGGCAAGACTGGAGACTCAGGTGGAGAAGGAACTGAGAGATCCAAGTGGCCTTTCAAAGACTGGTATTTGCAGAAGGAAAAAACATCAGTCTATATAAGAAAAAGATTAAAAATAATACGGTTTTTTTATACTCAAGGGACTTGCTTGACAGTAAGCCCAGTAAATGAAGAGTCTGCCAAAAACTAAGTGTTAATGTAGCTCCTTATTGTTGACATTTGATTCTAGAATGAGAAAGATGATGATTTTACGATTTTAGTCTTTTCTGTTTAATGAGATTTTATGTATGTGTAATATGTATATTTAATCAAATAGAAGAGTAATATGCTAATTGTGTCACTCCACTACATCCGAAGCCATGCCCACCAGCCAATCAGAGCAACTATATGCAAGTTAACCCAACCAAGATGGCAGCCTGCAGCCACAGAGCTAGAGCAAACAGGAGGCTTCATTGCCCTGGCAATAGAGGAAGCTGCCTGCCTAGGCAGGCTGTGGCCTCTGCTCAAGGCAACAAAGTCTCAATTATAGGAGATAAATAAACCCCAGATACTTGCTTCCAGCCAGCCTCACTGGGAGCTTGGGTCGCTGGGGGCTGTGGCCAGCCTGCAAACAGCCATCAACCCTCACCCAGGATGACCACACCCTCATGGGGTGAGGGTCCCTGCTGGGGGGGGCTTGGTCAACCTGCAGATAGCCATCAGCCACCCCACCCAGACTGGCCAGGCACCCCTGCAGGACCCCCACCTTTAAGTGGCTGTGGTCAGCCTGCAAACAGCCATCAGCCCCTCACCCAGGCTAGCCAGGCATGCCAGCAGGACCCCCACCCTGAAGTGGCTGTGGCCAGCCTGCAAACAGCCATCAGCCCCTCACCCAGGCTGGCCAGGAACCCTGGGGGGGTGGGGAGACACCCACCTTGAAGGGGTTGTGGCCAGCCTGCAAACAGCCATCAGCCCCTCACCCAGGCTGGCTAGGCGCCCCAGCAGGGACCCCCCCACCCTGAAGGGGCTGTGGCCAGCCAGCAAACAACCATCAGCCCCTCACCCAGGCTGTCCAGGCACCCCAGCAGGGACCCCCACCCTGAAGGGGGTGTGGCCAGTCTGAAAACAGCCCTCAGCCCCTCACCCAGGCTGTCCAGGAACCCCAGCAGGACCCCAACTCTGATCCAGGACATGCTTCAGGGCAAACCAGCCGGCCCCCACCCATACACCAGGCCTCTATCCTATATAATAAAATGATAATATACAAATTGACCTTAACAGCAGAATGATTGGGAATGACTGGTCACTATGACACACACTGACCACCAGGGGGCAGACGCTCAATGCAGGAGCTGCCCCCTGGTGGTCAGTGTGCTCCCACAGGGGGAGCCCTGCTCAGCCACAAGCCAGTCTGCTGGCTGCCAGTACAGCAGTGGTGGTGGGAGCCTCTCCTGCCTCCTCAGCAGCACTAAGGATGTCTCACTACAGCTTAGGCCTGCTGTCCGCTGGCAAGTGGACATCCCCCAAGGGCTCCCGGGCTGCCAGAGGAATGTCTGACTGCCAGTTTAGGCCTGATCACATGGGTAGTGGGCCTAAGCCAGCAGGTGGACATCCCCTGAGGGTTCCCAGATTTCGAGAGGGCACAGGCGGGGCTGAGGGACCCTCCCCCCACCCCTAGTGCACAAATTTTTGTGCACCGGGCCTCTGGTAATATATAATATATATTTTATGCATTTTTCTGTGAAATAGATCTAATATAGTTACATTGCCTTTATTGCAACCTACAGAATTAATATAATGTTTTCATAGAATATTAACATATTTTACTGTATTATAATATGTATATTATGTATCTAAACTACATCTATGCTGTATCTATTCTGTCTGTGTCTTTATCTATGTGGACATTTTATCTGTAGAAAAGAGGATTCAGAACTTAGCTGTTTTGAATGTCATGGGACTGTCATGTGGACGAACGGTTGTGATTTGTTATCTTTATTCCTCTTGGTAGGGAAGTCCCAGTTGGTAGTTATGGGGAAGCACGTGGCTCCTTTCTAAGACAGAATTTTCTGAAAGCGCTGCCCATAGGTGCAGTAGGCTGCTGTGGGTGTAAGAGAATTCCCTGTTCATTCCTTTAAGACCAGACTGTTCAAGTCTAGGCTAAGGCCCTGGATCCCGAGCTTTAGGGGAGGCAGCATTGCCTGGAGGGCCTGTTCAAACCCAGACTGCTGTATCCCACCCCCAGAGCTGTTGATTTAGTAATGCTGGCATGGGGCTTGAGAAATTGCGTTTTTAACAACTTCTCAGGTGCTGCTGATGCTGCTGGTTGATTTCAGAAGCACTGAGCTAAAACGTGCTTATTAAACTAGAAATCATATATGCATAGGAATCATTTGGGGATTTTTGTTAAAGCACAGAAATGCTTCAGGTGGTTCAGGACTGAGAGTCTGCATGTTTGACGTCTCTCAGATGATGCTCCTGGTCCCTGGTGTGAGTAGCAGGGCTAATGAACCCATCAGGGGTGGTGAGGCCTGAGGAATTATAAACATCAGTGGGGAGTTTGACCAGAGGATGCAATGCTGAGCTCCTGCAAAATCATTTTATTTTGTAAATCCCCAGAAGTGACAAAGAAAATGCTGACCTTTGCTTAAACATTCTTTTTCATGGTAAAAACCTTTATCTTACAATGACCACTGCATAATTACTCACATTTTTCTTACCCTTCTCTTCGGGCCTTTAATTTAAGACCCCATTTAACTCACTCTGTAAAGTTTTTGCCCATCTGGGAAATGCCTTATTGAATCCACTACAGAACTTTGAATGGGAATGACCTATATGTTCTTTTATTTAATTGAGTTCTGATGTTTACTTGCAGATTTGGTTATTTCTCATAAATGCTCCATCGAAGAATTTTGAGGGTTTAATTCCATTATTTCCACACACTGTGCTTTCCAGTGATGCCACTGGGGTTGTGGACGTGGAAAGAGTACAGTAAATCAAGAGATTACTAATCTTTAAAAAAAATAAAATGGTTCCATATATACTGCTTGGATAATGCAAAGTTGCATTAAAAAATGCATGTTTCCTCTCAAGGGCCAAGTGCGTATCTTATTCTGTTTTCTCCTGTTTACTCCCTGTCACTAACCTGTGCTTTTTCTTCTCTGCCTTCAGAGTTGTCTCTACACCTCTTATTTGAGCTTTGATTCTAATCTCATGAGGTTGTACCACTTTTTAGGTTAGGTTTTCTGTCATTAGGGGATATTCTCATAGAATCAAGAGCAGTTCTTAGACCAACTGGAAGTGCAAGATGAAGATCTTAAGAGAGAGGTGATTATTAATAGTTCTTTAACCTTTGATCTGTTGTTTTTCTCATATAAAGGGAAGGAAAGCAACATTTGCCTGCCTATTGCCAGAGACTTTACATTAGTGTTTCATTCTATTCTCAAAAGCCATATCGTCCCAGTAGTGTAATTGCATCACAGGAAAACTGACACAGGGTGGTGAAGCAATGAAGGTAATATCTCACAGCTAGTACATAAGTGGTCAAAATCAGGGTTGATTTGAACTCAGGACAGTTTATCTGCTTAGCTTCTTTTTATATGCTGAGGCATCCTAAAATAAGTAGCAGATTCTTTGGAATGCAGATGTTCCCACATCATGTACTATGGGAATGACAGCGGAAGGTTTTGAATGGGAGAGGGAGAAAATACATGTCCTGGCCAATCATCAGTATCTCTTTAGCTTCTTTTTTTAAAAAAGTATTTTTTTTATTGATTTCTATGTGGGAGAGAGAGATAGAAACATCATTGATGACAGAGAATCATTGATCATCTGCCTCCTGCATGCTCCCTACGGGGCATTGAGCCCACAACCCAGGTATGTGCCTGACTGGGAATCGAACCATGACCTCTTGGTTCATAGGTTGATGCTCAACCACTGAGCCATGCAAGTCAGGCCCTCTTGAGCTTCTTATTCAGCAGCCTCCAACAAACTATGAGCTGTGCTACAACAGCCAAACGAAGATAGACTCCCAGCTGGGAGAATCATTCCCAGAGTGAAAATTAGAGAGTGAGAGGAATATTGTGCTGATCACTGAGCCATCAGCGCTCAGTTACAACCTCCCCGCCCCCTACCTTCTAATTTTGTTGGTGGAATTGGGACCCAGGTCCTAAAACCCACATTGCTCCTATGCTAGCACTTTCCCTATGGTGTCTGCCAAAATGGGGTCCTAGAGGGGGACTAAATGGCTGGAGGATGGAGGCTAGAGGAGGAAGACCAGACATACTCTTCCCGTTTACCTCCTTTCCTGAAAGAGTCACCTCTATGGCAGATCTTCAGCAGGAGAGGTGGTTTGTTTTCAGCAGTTGATTCTGCCTTCTGACTGTCCCCAGCCTGGCCTCTCCTACTTATGGGTCTGGGTCCAGCTCTTTTTTAGGGGTCCCACCCCAACTTCTACTTTATGTTCTCTCACCCCTACCTAGGACTTCCTCTGTGACATCTCAGGGTTGCCTTTGTGTCTTTCAGTACTCCTGTACCAATTTAACTAGGGCCTTCTGTTGAATTCTCTCTGTTGAAAATGATTCCTGGTGCGTTTCCCTGGCGAGGTCCTTGTGGATCGACGCTGTCTTAGAGTAAACGTCGCAGCCAAACTGCTGTGAAAGCACAGCGCCCAAAACACATGCTGCCCAACACTCACACAGAGAGTTCTTTGGGCAGAAGTCGTACAAGAACTTGAAGGACTCGCAAATGAATTCCTTTGCAAATATGTTAGGTTCATATTTTCACCACACAAGTCAATCCTGGGGTAGCTTGTCACATATAAGAGAAGAATAGGAAACAGCAACCAACTGAGAGAAGCTATGTATTCGGGATCAGCTTTGCCTCTAGGTTTGGGGATGATATTCTCTCTGCGCGCCTGTTTCCTCCCTTTCTACATGTTAGTTAATGCTCATTATTAAGTCAGATGAAGTTAAGAGATTGAGTATTTGTAAAAAGTATAAGGCCTTGAATTAAAGTAAACTGTATGGTGGTCAAGTAAATATCATAATGTTCTCATTAGACTCAACCTCTGTCTGTGTGAGGCAGTTTGTCTATGCTGAGACCTGAGGCATCTTTCAGTGATAATGGGGTGGGGCCGTGAAGGGTGATGGAGGCCAGACCCTGAGGTCCTGCTCTGTCCCGCCCGGCATTGTGCTCGGTGCATCGCATATGCCATCCTCCAACTTTTACATTTTTTAAAATTATTTTATTGATTTTTTTACAAAGAGGAAGGGAGAGGGATAGAGAGTTAGAAACATCAATGAGAAAAAACATCGATCAGCTGCCTCCTGCACACCTCCTCCTGGGGATGTGTCCGCAACCAAGGTACATGTCCTTGACCGGAATCGAACCTGGGACCCTTGAATCCACAGGCTGACCCTCTATCCACTGAGCCAAACCAGTCAGGGCAGACTTTTACATTTTATAACTGTAAAATGTAGAGAAACTGGTTTTGCTGATGCTGAGAGTCAGCTTTCCTACTGGTAATTCTGCTCTTTCCTGTCAGTGTGGGAAGGGCGCTTCCTTCATTCTGTTTCCTTCTGCCTTGTTTAGTGTTAAAATTGGTGCTAGGCTGTCAAATTTTTCTGGGGGGGAATTTTTAGTATCTTGGCAGATCCTAAGTTTAAATGAAAACCTTTATGATATTCTCCTTTATCAATTGCTGTTTTGAAATTCTATAAAGTCATCACGCATTGTTTGTGGTTTTGAGGCACCAGTGGACGATACTCCTGGTACTGATATCTAAGGGATGTCCACAGGTCCGTGAGCATGTGCCAACAGTCAGAAATATGGGCAGAGTGCAGTTCTCGGAGTAGAATAACAGGACTATGAATATGTACCCGAATCCCTTCTTCGCTTTTAGTTCAACTCACTGAAACATTGAAGGAACTATTTTCCTCTTTTGTAAAACAGAGATAATAAAGTCTGTTTGCTTATCCCTTGGGGACATTTTGAACATTGACTGAGATGAAGTGTGAAAGCGTTTGTGAATTGTAAGGCAGCTGGCAAATGTGATGGAATTAAAGGATTAATGGGTTACAGGAGGGCTTGGAAGTCTCCCAGACCTCACTTTTAGCCTCATAATGCAATGAAAAAATCAGTTTACTCCTAATGGTACTGTCTTAAAGACTTTCCTGACCACAAGAGTATTTTCATATATAAATACATGCTATTGTTTCTCTTCTTATAAATATCTTTAATGCCCTTTATATCTTATTTTATGCAACATGCAGGAGCACATTTTTCATTGTTAGAATAAAGACACACTTTCTTAGAATTTTATGAGCTTTGTCTTTAACAACTAGATTCTGTGTTTCTCAAATAGTTGTAATAAACCCATGGTGAAATATCGCAAGTCTGGAGTTTGTTTATCCCTCCCCAAACCCCCCCCCCCCCCCCGCCCCAATCCTAGAAATGCATAGCAAGGAGACAGTTTTGACGTTCTCAGCTCAGCCTGTGCTTTCCAAGGATCTTAGCTCTCTGTTTATGGCATTGGTGGCCTCCCAGCCTCCGATCTGGCCCTCCTATAAGGTTGAAGTAGACTAGACTGACAGGCCTCTTTACCAGCTATTTATGATGTAGCTGCTTGTGAATTTTTAACAGCACGCAAACAACAACAAAGTGTCGGCCAATTATTATTTATTAACAAAAGCAGCCATTGTCTAAGGGTCTTTTCCATTTCCTTAAAGAATAAAGTTAGATTCAGAAAATACTCCTTAAAATACTAAAAAGTAAAAATTTAAAGTTAGAAAAGAAAAAGGCGGATGCAGGAAGGGTTATAGATCCAGGCTGTTTATTCTTGAAGAGAGGAGAGTGTAGGATGATTTAATCAGTGCTTTCAAATATTTGAGGCGGTTACCTATTGGACCGTCTCTCCAGAGGGCTTGAGGAAAGAGGAAATGGGCTTACATTTCAGCAAGAAAGGATAATGCAGGAAGAACATTTTGACTCAAGTGTGATAAAAAAAAAAACTAAAATAAGATACCAGTGGAAGATTTTTTTTTTTTTACTTTTTTTGAAATAATTATAGATTCACAAGAAATTGCAAAGAAATGTACAGGGAGGTTTCATGCCCAGAGGAAATTTTCTTGAATGATCTTTCTAAAGAATAATCTGGTTTGGAGGAAGGAGGCTGGACCAAGTGGCACAATAAGCTCTTGAGTTTGGCTCTTTCATTCGTTTTTGCCAACCTTATGTTCTTCCTGTAACTGGTGGTGGAGAAGCAGCCCTGGGCTGTGAGATCCCTGGAGTCAGACCCAACCTGGGTTCAGTAACTCAGTCCTTGAGTTCTGGCGAAGAAAAAATTCAGAGCCTGGATTCCAACTCTTAAGAGAAAGTTTATTTAGAAAGTCACAGAGGTAGAAGAAGAGAGCTGCAGAGGACGTAAGCCAGTTGTGCTTCATGGCTCAGGGGACACGTTACAGAGGCAAAAGAAGGGCCATTGGAGCTTAGGAGAAGGAGAGGAAGAGGGAAGGAGGAGGAGGGGGAGAGGAGAGAGGCAAGGAAGAAAGGGGTGAGGAAAGGCGAGGGTGTGCTCCATAGAGAGCCACCTTGGGTCCTCCTCTTGAAGGTTTTTGTCTGAAGGTCTCAGGGGAGGATCCCAATAGAATATTCATTAGCTTTCTAGGTGTGCCCTTTCAGAGTTGTGCTCTACTAATTAGTTGGCAACTGGGCAAAGAGGTCATTAGTCAAGGCAGCTGGTCCTAACGTCAGCCATGGTGTCCCTTGTCTGGTTTTGCTGCTTTCCTGGGTCTGGAGCTGAAACATACCCAAGGCCTAAATGTATTTGATGTGTCAGAACCTCATGGTCCTGGGGCTTAATGCTTAAAGACTATTCTCCTGTCGCCTTGTTTGTTCCCCTGTAAGGGGGTCTAACCCAAGGACTAGGGGAGGAAAGGTGAGGGGACGGTCTGAATCTCCAGACCAGTGATATGAAAGGTCAGGGGGTCTAACTTGCATGACCAGTGATATGCTAGGGGAGGAAATGTTACCCTGGGGGCAAGGTCCTTGTTTTCCCAGTTTTACCCTTTGCTAGATCTTAAGCACTTTCCATCCCCGTGATCTTCTGTACCCGGCCCGTCCTTCTTCTGCGCATCTCTGTTTCACTGCCTATCACATAACACACTTCCCTTTATGAGTTTATGACCAGCCCAGACTAGAAGGCCTCCTAATGTGTAAAATATATATTTCTTGTTATAAAAATTTAAGAGTAGCCAGTACTTATGGAATACTTTCCAGAGGTTGAGCACCATGGTGTGAGGTTTATATTCATTCTGTCAGTGTTCACACAGCATTTGCAAGGTAGGTTTTATAGTCTCCATTTTTAATTGTGGTAACTAGGCTTCAGAAATATTGAGTAGCTTTCCAACACTGCAGGTTCAGAGCAGATTCACTAAAGGAGTTTTTCATGCTAATATGTGATTCTACCTGGAAAACATCCATATGTTGTCCTAGGAGGAGTATTCTCTTCTGCCTGCACACCAGTCTGCGTACCATCTTTCCTGGTTTTTATCCTGTTTCAACTGGTTTCAAGAGGCCAATGATTTAGAAACATGCTCCAAAAGTTGTAATAAACCCTTGGGTTTATTACACCATGGGTTTATTACAACTATTCTGCCAATTATTATTTATTAACAAAAGCAGCTGTTGTCTAAGGGTCTCTTCCATTTCCTTAAAGAATAAAGTTAGATTCAGAAAATACTCCTTAAAATACTAAAAAGTAAAAATTTTAAAATTTAAAATTCTCAAGCTATCTATTTAATGCTGGTTATATTTTTCTTGATGAAATTTCATCATCGTTTCATACCTGTTGGTGCTCCTATTGACTTGAACTTCATCCTTTTCTTTACTTGACTTGGTACTAAAATGGCATCTTGTTTTTGTTGCCTGTACTAGTCTCTCCCTGGCTCAGTCACAGTGAGATCCTTTGCTTGAATTGCTCCACGGAATTAGCTGAAATGCAGGTGTCTTGCAGCTCTTCGTGTTCAGTTTTTGTGTCTTTTGAGGTTTTGAATTTTACCTGGCATAGAGATCGTCCTGTTCATCTCTATTTCTAAAGATATTTACTTTTGGTATTAAATGTTTGCAGGCTCATTTTAAGAAGTTGAAAACTATAGAAAAGCATAAAAAAAGAATGTTAAAGTAAGACACAGGCCTACTAGCTGGCAATAGGCATGGCTAACCTTTTAGTATTTACGGTTAACTTTTATGTGTCAGCTGTGCATAAATGAAATCAGGAAGTTTTGGTTAGAAATAAATGATGAAGACTTATTCAAGGCTTTTAGGATTTGCAAACCAGAAACACAGCTAAGCAATACCCAGAGTATTCCAAAGGAGACAGAAAAGCTAAGAGTTCTTATAGCAAAATGTTCATTCCTGAGAAGAACCAGTTTTGAATTCTTAGTCTCTGGGTTGGTCTGAGATGGTGATCCCCTGAAAGACTCGTGGTCTGCAAGCTGCATGTCAGGTGGTCTGGCTACATGGACACTTTCCTTAGTCCTTCCTGGAGGTTTCATGTATATCCAGGCACTGAGATAGGACTTGAAAGATCAAAAGTTCAAGTTCCCAGGCTAATTACAACAAGAATAGAATTGTTTCCTCAACTTAATATTAGTAATTTAACAGCTTGACTAGAGTGACACCATTTTATTTCTTCATTCTATTCCTCATACGTCAGAAATGTGCGTATAAGTGATCATCATATAAAGATTGCTTCACCTCTTGCTTCTGAGCATTTTCCCATGTCATTATATATGCAATGAAAGTATTTAAATGTTGTTTACCTTTAAATAAATATAAAGCATACAAATGTACAAACTTAAAAAAGCACAGAAAATTATAAAATGTAAATTAATGTACTTAACCCCAAAAGGTTATCACCATTAACAATTTTTTGCTACTCTTCCCGATAAAAGTGTTTCTAACTACACAAATGAGATATTACTCTTGTTCTGTATCTTGCATTTTATATTTTATTATTGTGTCTTGAAACACAACAAATTTATCTAATTTTAACAACCTTATAGAATTCCGTTGTATGGATGTACCATATTTCACATGCATTCTTCTGACAAACATTTGTTCCCTTTCTTTTTGTTTGTTTGATATTTCAGGCAATACTGCAGTAAACTTCATTTAAAAAAAAAAAATGCCCCAGTATATCGGTAGGGTATATTTCTAATAGAATATAAAACTAGTAACACCTACAAAAGTTTTTGCTTTTAACAATTTGCTAAATACTGGTAAATTGCATTTCAAAGACTGATTATTTCTGTTTAGGTACCCAGAAACAATTTACCAGAGTAACTGTTTCTTCTTACTCTTGCCAGCATTGGAATTTATCATTGGCCTTCTGGATGTGCCATCAACATCTTCGTCATACTCCTTCTTTAGGGCCTTTGCACTTGGCTACTGTTTTTCCAGAATGTTCTTTCCCCAGTTTTCTTTCTAGTTTATTTTCTTACCTCCTGCAGGAGTCTTCTCACTTTCTCAGTGGCCTTCCCTGACCAGTCTGTTAAATACTAAAAACTGAAATCCTATACTTCTTAGCAGGCTTAATTTTTTTCTATAATATTTTTCAGTATCTGGAAAAGCATACACCACTTTATTTTATTTTTAATTAAAATTTTTTTCAATTATAGTTGTCACTCAATATTATTTTGTATTAGTTTCAGGTGTTCAGCATAGTGATTAGACATTTTTATAACTTACGAAGTGATCCCCCGATAATAGTAGTGTCCATCTGGCACCACACACAGTAATTACAATATTATTTTCTATACTAGAGGCCCAGTACATGAAAATTCATGTACTGGAGGGGGGATCCCTCAGCCTGGCCTGCACCCTCTCACAGTCGAGGAGCCCTCAGGGGCGGGAGGTGACCTGGCGATTAGGGGAAGGTGACGCCTCATCACACCTCTGCTGCTGCCACTGCCAGCAGCACAAGCCTCAGCCGGCCCTTGTTACCTGAACCTCTGTGGCCCTGGGCGGCTGGGCAGCCGTCATCTGAGGTTTGCCTGTGCCTCTGGCCCACCCTGGGCAGCTGGGCAGCTGCCATCTGAGGCTTGCCTGCACCTCAGGCTGGTCCTGGGTGGCTGGGAGGCTGAGGGGACTGGGGGACTCTAGAGGCAGGCGTGTAGAGCAACAGTGTGAGGGTCAATTAGCATATTCTCTCTTTATTATTTAGGATTCCTTGTGCTGTACTTTACATCTGTGACTATTTTGTAACTGCCAATTGGTATTTTTTAATTCCTTGATATTTTACACCAAGACCCCCATTACCCTCCAATCTGGCAACCATCAGTTTGTTCTCTGTATCAATGAGTCTGTTCTGCTTGTTCATTTATTTTGTTGTTTAGATGCCACATGTAAGTGACATTATGTGGTGTTTGCCCTTCTCTGTCTGATTTATTTCACTTAGCAAAATACCCTCTAGCTTTCTGCCACAGTGTCAGCTCCATATAAGCAGGCATTTTGTCACTGCTGCATCCCAACACTCAGAGCAGGGTTGAGGTATCACAGGTGCTCAGTGAGTCATTTGTTAGTGAACCATTAAGCTAGTTACCATTTTTCCCTATTAGAGATATCAGTGCATGAAAATCTTCATATTTATGGCTTTTTTTCTTTGACAAGTTTCCTTAAATAAATTTATGAATGTAGGAATACTGAGTGCAAGTGTATGACCATATCACACATATTTTAACAAGACTTTCTTCATCAACTTATCTTTTATTATTTTAGGAAAGGGGAAAATATAGTTTTTATGAATAGATTGTGTTAGGATTGACTCGGTCTACATCCTGTGTAAGCTATTTACTTTAAGTTTTAAGACCTTGAGCAGATCCCTTAATTTCTTTGAAATTTAGTTTATATTTCTGTAAAATGGGACTTACTTACTTCAAAGAGTTGTTGGGCTTTTAAAAAAGTTTATTCTGCAAAGTACTTGATAATAGTAACTACTAACAAGTATCAGGTTTGCTGTCTCTATCTGGGTTTCTTTCCAGTATTTGTTTTCTTGAAACAGTTTAATCTTAAATAAGACTGTAGAATACATAGTCATACACACATGGCTACTCACTCACGCACATGCACACATGTGTATCAAAACATGCACCCACATATTAGCTTTCAAAAGCCAATCTATACTTTTCTTGTAAGTTTAAACTTTTTGATATTTACTGTGATCCTGGCCATGCCCTCTATCACTGCTGAATGTTGGAGTCTATGGAAGTGCTGGTAGTCAGGCAATGAATTGAATCAATCACTTCTCTCTATTCCTTCTTTCTTTAATGTTCACGTGTACATACCACAGTCTTCCCATTGTTTTTGAAAAGTATAAGAAATGCTAGAGTTACAAAGGGCTAAAAGTCTCTGGCCAAGCTCCCCACTGAAGATGATTACAGAGTACTAAGTCATTAGAACTGACAGATATCCTATGAACATTAATTTTCTTATTACTCTTCTTTCCTATATTGTAAATGTATTTGAGTGCAAGAATCACTTCCTGTTTTCTGTATTCTTATAGCCACACCACAGCCCAGAGATTACCTCAACATTGTGTGGAAATGCCCAATTCTTGGTTAAAAATAGAAATCCATACTGTTCAATAGAATTTAAAAGTAGGAATGTTTTAGGTGCTTTCTTTGCCTTTAAATTGAGACTAGCATTCCTCAAAGCTTGCATCCTTATTGTATTTACTTTCAAATAGTGTGTTATACTACATGAAAGTACTTTATAGATGTTTGATCTTTGGAAGGTGTATTGCTGCCTTTGATAAAAAAGTAATTGGGTGAGCATTTCCAGGTAGAGGTAATCTTCAAAGCTTGAAAATACATATTTTCTTTCAACTATTGTATTTGTAGGTACTCTACCCCACCATCCAATTTCTCACTCTGTGTCTTTTAAGACAGCCCTGTGAAAAGACAGCTCTTCTGAACTTACTTCTGTCCGAGCCACCATTGGGGGGGAAATATCCCGCTTTTCTCTAATGGACCATGTCAATAGGTGGTTGTATCTTGTTTTTGTTTTTTGTTTGTTTGTTTGTTTGTTTTTCCTGTGGGGGTTTTTTTTTGGTATCTAATATGTTTTTGAAAAGAAAAGTGCTAGCAGTGATTCAAAAATTATATGGAGAATAAACACAAATAAAATTTCTGTCTTTTCCTATAATCAGGGGTATTATTAGGAAGATAAAAGTTATATCCATTCTTTCCTCTCATAAGGGATTTGAAATTAATGTTTTCTGCCTATTTCATTAAATTTTTTAAATCTTGGAAATTGTTTGGCTGTCTGTACTAGGTAAGTTGAAAAGAAAATGCCTGGTGAGGTGTTGGTGCCACACAAGTGCTTGTTGCAGGGCAGCCTTGACTTCAGAGAGTCAGTCAGAATTTTAGAAACGGCTTCTGGTCCCAAATGACTAGGGAGTCAAAATGCACAGCCTCTGCAGATCAGATAGAGGTGATTTGGTCATTCACTCATCCATCAAATATGTATTGGGTGCCCACAGTTTACTACGCATGTACATAAAAAGATCCTGTAACATAGTAACTTCCTTCAAAGAATTCATGTGTTTTGATGTGTTGTACATCCTTACCATAGGCCATGTAAACTGTAAAGTGCTTCAATCTTTAAATTCCATCCTGTTAAATTTGTCTTTCATTTCTCTTACGTACTCCACCCCCCTAATCCTCAGACTTTGGGACTTAGCTTGGTTAGTAAATCAAGCCAGGGAGTTGATAATAACATTGACCTTCCTGAGAAAGAAATATGCTGTCCTGTGCCCCCCTTCTCCTGGAGTCAGAGGATCTCTCTGACCCTCTCTGCAAAGTGGGGGTGCCTATCATCCTGCCTCATCTGGCCAGGAGAGGATTAAATGAGTTTGTGTTCTAGGCTCTGGTTTCATTGAGGCCCTTCATGCCTTCATGGAGGCCACACACACAGATGAGGCCTACACATGTTCATACCAGCTATCTGGTGCGAAAGGTGGGCACAGTACCCTAGAGGGCCAAGAGGATGCATAGGGGAGCTGGAAGTTTTGGGTCCTGAGAGAAGGCCAGGTATAGACGAGCAAGGACCCTATAGCATGATAATTTATTGTCCACATGAAGACACTTAAAAATCATTCTGGCAATATATCAAACAGGGATGCTTTTGCCAATAAAGGTGGTGCCATTATTAAAGACGCAAGGATAAGCAGACTGTGAGGGCAAACTGAGACAAGTGGTTACTCTCCATGATACCCTGGCCATTTTCAGTTCATGTCATGGTTTCTGTTCTCTCCTTTTTTTACTTGGTACTTTTAGAACTTGTTGGATGCACATGGCTTGGCATAGCTCAGCTGAAGCTGAGGGGGTTACCAGGCCCAGAAGGGCCCTGCTGTGTAAATGCTATAATATGAAAACACGCACATGGCCAAGCGTCAGTGATTTTAGACAAAGACACTGCCTGACATTATGTTTCAACATATGTTACATGTTTAACATTATGTTTAAACATGTGTTTGTATACACATGCAATTTATATACATATGTAATTATTATAATTTTTTACATATGAGTATATTAAGGCACAGAGAGATTAATTTCTGCAACTAGGGCTCTGCAGCCAGATAGTAGCAGAGATGATCCCACTTAGATTTTGGACTCTGCTTTAAGAACCTATTTACTGAGTATGATATTTATTCAATAACTTTGATTATCAAAATGTAATGTTTGGTGATCAAGGGATGTGCTGCCTTCAAGATGCTATTGCATTCATTCTCAAAATTTAGAGAAGGGCTTTTAAAAAGTAGTTTGAAACTTAAAAGTGATAGAGATGTGTACAACATGGTATTGTGCAATAGATACTGAAAGAACCTTTTTGAATGCTTTTGTAAGTTGCTGGAAGAAGATAGCAAAGGTGAGGAAGTAGCTTTTGAAGAGATGCTGAGTGAATTTCTTGACTTAAATTTCTTTGTTTACTGTTCTATAATCTCATCAACCATTGTTAAAAAGATGCTTCATCTAAGATTTACTCATGATCTATTTTGTACATTTACCACTTGCCAACATTAAATGAGTCTTAGTGATACTTCCATATTATATTATCACTAGAGGCCCAGTGCACGAAATTTGTGCACTCAGGACGGGAGGGATCTCTCAGCCCAGCCTGCACCCTCTCGCAGTCCGGGAGCCCTTGCGGGTGTCCGACTGCCATGGAAGTGGGAGAGGCTACTGCCACTGCTGCTGTGCTTGCCAGCCATGAGTTCAGCTTCTGGCTGAGTGGTGCTCCCCCTGTGGGAGTGCACTGACCACAAGGGGGCAGCTCCTGCATTGAGCATCAGCCCCCTGGTGGTCAGTGTGCATCATAGCGACCAGATGTTCTGCCATCAGGCTGAAACTGGCTCTGTGATATCCCCTGAGGTATCCCGGATTGTGAGAGGGCACAGGCCAGGCCAAGGGATCCCACTGGTGCATGATCAGGGCTGGAGAGGGACACAGGAGGTTGGACAGCCAGGGAGAGACCGAGGGAGTGTTCCAGGGCATGTCTGGCCCGTCTTGCTCAGTTCTGGTCAGCTGGATCCTAGCAGCAAGCTAACCTAATAGTTGGAGTGTCTGCCCCCTGGTGGTCAGTACATGTTATAGCTACTGGTTGACCAGTTGACTGGCCCCACATCATAGCGAGTGGTTGAGCTGCCTTAGCATATCATTAGCATATTATACTTTGGTTGGTTGAATGGACGACCAGACAACCGGACACTTAGCATATTAGGCTTTTATTATATAGGACGTTATTTTATATTAGTAGAAAATATTAAATGCCACACTGAACAGGAACATTTACAGAGCCTTATTTCTTGAATCTTTAATACAAAACAACTCTTAACGTTGTAAGTGCTTTTTCTTTTTAAAAATGTTTTAGACATTAGTCCCCATACCTTTGGGGCCCCGTGCCCTCTGCCTGCACTCCTTCAATACCTCACTCACATCAAGCATGGCTAGAACTGAAGCACTTCTTCCCATTCCTGATGTAGGCAATTGCTTAGGATAAAAACAGTGCAGCTGAGGCTTGCAATCATTCAGACTTTTCAGCTTGTCTGGGATATCATGCTGTTTGACATCTGCATTGCTCCCTGTGAGAAAGAAGCAAATAATCAAAGAGCAAAAAATTTTAAGAAGCCATAAGAAATTGAGGCTGAATATAGAACACTTTGATTATAGAAACAAAACTGTACAATTTTATGACTGGGACAATCAAAAGCACACTCTACATGTGTAATCAGATGCTTGGTAAGCACTTTCTCATAGTAAAAATATGACTATTGGTAGTCAGGTGTTAGTAAGAATGCTATAAATTATATCATTCCAAAATCATGGTTTATTTTATTTATACATTTCACTTATCTAATAAAAGAGTAATATGCAAATTGGTGCCACTCCACTACACTTAAGCCACGCCCACCAGCCAGTCAGAGAGACTATATGCAAATTAACTCAGCCAAGATGGCGGCCAGCAGCCACGGAGCTGGAACAAGCAGGAGGCTTGCCCCGGTGATAGAGGATGCTAAGGTTCCTGCCTGCCTTGGCTGGCTGTGGCCTCTGCTCAAGGCAATAAAGTTTTAATTATAGAAGATAAAATAAACCCCAGAAACCTGCTTCCAACCATCTTGGGCTTAAGGAAGTGCTGGGAGCCTGGGTTGTCAGGGGCAACCTGACCTGGGCTCTGGTTAAAGCAACAAAGTTTCAATTATAGAAGATAAATAAATCCCAGATATCTGCTTCCAGCCAGCCTCGCTGGGAGCTTGGGTGGCTGGGGCCTTGGCCATCCTGCAAACAGCCATCAGCCCTTTACCCAGGCTGGCCAGGCACCCCAGCAGGGTCCCCCTCCCTGAAGGGGTTGTGGCTAGCCTGAAAACGACCCTCAGCCTCTTATGCAGGCTGGCCAGGCACCCCAGCAAGACCCCCCCTCCCTGAAGGGGATGTGGCCAGCCTGAAAACGACCCTCAGCCTCTTATCCAGGCTGGCCAGGCACCCCAGCAGGGACCCCCTCCCTGAAGGGGCTGTGGGCAGCCTGCAAATGGCCCTCAGCCCCTCACCGAGGTTGGCCAGGCACCCCAAGGGGGGACACCTTGAAGGGGCTGTGGCTAGCCTGAAAACAGCCATCAGCCACTCACCCAGGCTGGCCAGGCACCCCAGGGGGAGACACCCACCTTGAAGGAGATGTGTTCAGCCTGCAAACAGCCATCAGCCATTCACCCAGGCTGACCAGGAGCCCCAGTGGGACCCTCACCCTGATCGAGGACACCTTTCAGAGCAAACCAGCTGGCCCCCACCCATGCACCAGGCCTCTATCCTATATAATAAAAGGGTAATATGCAAATTGACCCTAACAGCAGAACCACTGGTAATGACTGGTCACTATGACACACACTGACCACCAGGGGGCAGATACTCAATGCAGGAGCTGCCCCTGGTGGTCAGTGCACTCCCACAGGGGGAGCTCTGCTCAGCCACAACCCAAACTGCTGACTGCCAGTACAGCGGTGGTGGTGGGAGCCTCTCCTGCCTCCTCAGCAATGCTAAGGATGTCCGACTGCAGCTTAGGCCTACTCCCCACTGGCAAGTGGACATCCACCAAGGGCTCCTGGGCTGCCTGAGGGATGTCTGACTGCCAGCTTAGGCCCCATCACCCGGGGAGAGGGCCTAAGCCAGCAGGTGGACATCTTCCGAGGATTCCCAGACTGCGAGAGGGCACAGGCTGGGCTGAAGGACCCCCCGAGTGCACAAATTTTTGTGCACCGGGCCTCTAGTACACTTATATTTGTCATTTGATAGTCTTTCTATCTGTTTAGTCTCATTAGAACTTAAGGATCAAGAGATTTAAATATTTTATGGTACGATTACACAATGGAATACTATGCAGCTATAAGAAAGAAGACTCTTATTCTTTGAGACAGCATAGAGGGACCTGGAGAGTATCATGCTAAACAGAATAAACCAGTCAGAGAAAGACAAGTATCTTGTGATCTCACTTAAATGTGGAATCTAATGGACAATATAAACTGACTTAAAAATAGATCCAGAGACATGGAAGCATGGAACAGACTGATAAATCTCAGAGGGAAAGGTGGGGGAAGGGAAGATATTAACCAAAGAACTTACATGTGTAACCTATGGACACAGACAATAGTGTGGTGAAGGCCTGGGGAGGCAGTGGGAGTGCAATGAAGGGGATCATTGGTTGGGGGAAAAGGAAACATTTGTAATGCTTTCAACAATAAAAATAAATTTTAAAATATAATAAAATACAATAAATAATTAAAAGATTTCTTTTTTTTTTTTCCTTTCTTTTTTTCACTGTTACTGCTAGGGGGACAAAAGAAGAGAAAAACAGTTAAATCTGTTTTATAGTTACCAACATTATGTTGGCAATATCCACCTATAAAATGCTCTATGGGACAAATTGAGTAATGTGTAACTGGTGACATTAAGGCCAGCTATAGAAAGAATGGCTTATGACTTTTCTTTTTCTTTTTCTTTCTTTCTTTTTTTTTTTTTAGATTTGTAGCCAAACCATGTGCGATAGCTCTCAACATTCAGGCCAGTGGACCCCAAGTTGCCCAGCCCAATGCCATTCTGGAGAAGGTCTTCACTGCAATCACAAAGGTATGGCTCTCCTTTCCTGGGATGTGAATTGTCGCGACTGCAATTCTCAGGCTGAAATCATTCAATCCCTTCTCCCCTGGGTTTGAGAACAAACTGTTGCCTGTCCTCAGGCTGGAAGGTGTGCTCTTAGAAGGCACACAGGCACTGTGACTAGGCCCAAATGGGTAGACGCCGAATAACTGTGGGCATGTTTGAGACATGTTTGTTTACTCTCAAGTTGACTTCAGAAACTTGTCTATGAAGAACAGTGTCAATTAGATAGTGGTCTGGCTAACTCTGTGTCTCTTTTAATCTCACGTGAAATGAAACAGTATGTATAAATGGTTGCTTATAGCATTGTTCAGATGTTCTAGCAGTCGTGGTACGTAGGCAAGCAATAAGTGGAGGCCAGAAGAGCTGTGGCTTGGATGAAGGGAGAACATGGGTTATATGTTATAGATTCACTGTGGAGAAAATAGAACAGACAGTCACTCTGCTGAGAGTTCAAGCCCAAAGTAGGAGTGGGAAGAGGAAAGCATGAAGGAGAAGAGATGGGAAAGATTGCATCCCCCTCCCCTAGCTGATATCTCCTTAGGAGTGAAGAAGGAGGAGAAAGAAGTCTAAAACCCTCAATCTAAAGCCATGAGAAATTAAGCAAATCACAGCATCAAAATATTTTATTCTTACTCTTACATGTCTCTCTTACCTTGCTCTTACATGGACAAAAAAATAGAAAAAAACAGAAGTATATCATTCTGTGAGAAGTATTGTATGTTTGTATAAAATGGTTAATTTGTGTGTTTGTGTAATACATGGTTCCCTCATTCATTTTCCTGGAGACTCAGGCTTCTAAGATGTGATTTGACAGTGTTAAGCAAATTTTATTCCTTTTTTGGTATCTGTGTGGGTGACCATTTGTATCATTTGTCTCTTGTCTTAATACTGTTAATTCAGATATTCAAACATTTTTGTTTATTTTATGGTCTTTGCTCCTGCCAAGATTCTCTAGGGTTTTTCCCTCGATCCTTTTAAAAATGCTGTTTTCCTGGGGAAAGTAGCAGGAGCACCAGGTGTTGTTTTTGCGTCTCTGCTAGGAGAAGAGAAGAATGAATGGAACTTTTGGAAAAGTTGTTGGGTAGCCTTAGGTTGCCAGGTTTTACCCTGAAAGGGCACGTTTCATGCCATTTTTAAAGGAAGAAAATATTAAGAAAACGCTGCAGTAAACCATATCAGTTTATTGCAGTGAAATACCTTTTGCCCCTAAAAATGCAGTTATGCAGGAAGGTATCAGGTTCACTTCTCAATGTGATTACAATGTATTTTTATTTTCCTTGTGAACTGCTCTAAATGCATAATAAAGTGAGTTTTCTACCTAAATGCATGCCTCCCTTTAGAAATCTTGCCGTGGACATTTTATTCCCTTGCCTTATGTTGTTTATGGTTCCTGGGGAAATTTCCTCTGCAAAGGTAACAAAAGGAGTTTATAGCCAGGTTCACTGCTCCAGAGAATATTTGTTTGTAGCCAATTTTAATGATCATATTCTCTTAGTTTCTAAGGTAATTCTTTTGGAAGTTTTTCCATGATTAAAGTAGAAGCCTCATGTTTTAAATATAAATGCAGCAAAAGTTGTAATTGTTTTGAATTTTTTGTAGTTCTCCAGTTCTTATTTGTGATGTGAGGAAGGAATAGGTTGAGCAGAATAGAAGTAGCGGGGCTTGGAGAGTTGAAACATGTATATGTGTTTGAGTGATCATCAAGCATTCTGCTCTTGACAATATGGTTTCAGGTCAAAGATATATACTATATACAGGCAGTCTCCAAAAATGTATACACACTTTGACAGCTGATAGCTCAATTGATGTGTCTTTCTTTTCAGATTTAACCCATCCTATATAATAAAAGGATAATATGCAAATTGACCCTAACAGTAGAACGACTGGGAATGACTGGTCGTTATGACGCACAGTCACCACCAGGGGACAGATGCTCAATGCAGGGGCTGTCTCCTGGTGGTCAGTGCGCTCCCACAGGGGGAACTCCTGTCAGCCACAAGCTGGGCTGACAGCTGCAAGTGCAGCAGTGATGGCGGGAGCCTCTCCCGCCTCTGTGGCAGTACTAAGGACATCCCCCAAGAGCTCCCAGGCTGCCAAAGGGATGTCTGACTGCCAGCTTAGGCCTGATATCCCAGGGAGCAGGCCTAAGCTGGCAGGTGGACATCCCCCTTGGAGTCCTGGACTGTGAGAGGATGTAGGCTGGGCTGAGAGACTGCCCGAGTGCACACATTTTCGTGCACTGGGCCTCTAGTCGGAATATATAATTATTCAAAGTGTGTGTATATATAAATATATCTTTTGGGGATTCTCCTTCTGTATTCCAGCAGCCTCACTTTTCTAATCAAATCAATTCTTGAACCATTGAGGGAAGAGTATATACGCCAACTATGAAACCAGGTTTAATGATCCAGAGAAATTATACTATAATGTACTTTTGGTATGTTATGCTGTTTTAAAATATAATAGGGGCCCAGTGCATGAATTAGCGTACCTTAAAAGGGACTGTGGGCCGCGAGGCTGTGGTGGGCACGGGGGTGAGTCTCAGCCTATCCTCTGAGCCCCCATCTGGCCCCTCCCATCATAGCCCCTGGTCTCCTGCTGCCACAACTTCCACATGCTGATGGTGCCGGCCCTGCTCGCACCCACTGCTGGTGCTGGCCCCAATGGTTCTGCACCATCAGTGAGTGTAAGCGTTGCCTGCTGTCCCAATCGCTCTTCAGTAGCAGGGGGAGGTGGAGAAGCCCTAAGGGGCGATCAGTGCTGGCAGCTGCTGCTCGCAACTGCTGATGGCACTGGGCAGTCGGAGTTGGTGCCTGGTGCTGGCAGTGGGTGCAAGTAGGACCAGCGTTGGCAGCAGGTGTGAGCACCAGGAGAGACTGCGGGGTGCGGGAGCAAAGAATTTTCAGTAACCATCAGGGGCTCACCTTGATGACAGCAACCAGCACCCCGCCTTGGTCTGGTGCCCCGGCTCGCCTGCTCCATCATCCTGCCGTGGCTGATGTCTTCCATGTTCTGCACTCTGCCACCTGCTGCTAATGCCTGCCATGTCCCAGCACATCCCCTGGTGGTCAGTGCACATCATAGCGACCAGTTGTTTGGTTGTTCAGTTGTTCCCCGTTCAATCTATTTGCATTAGGGTTTTATATAGAGAGATAGGCAAACTTCCTATAATTTGTTCTCTCTCATTTATCTATTGTACTTACCCACATTCTTTCCTTTTACTTTGCTTTCCCTCTCAGTACTGACTGTGACTATTAAAATTAACCTAGGTATTTCTGGTATAAAAATGTCTCTATAAGTCAGCAATTTTTATTTCTTTCTGTGAAGATATTTAAAAAGGGAAAAAAAACTACAAAGTACAATAAAAAAAACAACACTAAAAATATACATACACACACACAAAAAAAAAGGAAAATCTCACACACTTTATTTTTGGCAATCTAGGAGATACTTATCTTTAGATTTCAAAATATATATAAAAGCTAACAAACAACAGTTGGGGCTGAGCAGAAGTCAAGTAGCAGAAAGTGAAAAGCATGAGGTATAGATGGAGGGCCCAGTGGGGCTTAATTTTAGGAAAGCCAGCAAGAAAGACAGCTCTTGAAGAAGGTAAGACAAAAGCTCTATCGACAGTGTTTGCAACACAAGGTACAGGAACTGGTGAGCGAGGCTGGCAGTTGCCCTCCTGGACTCAGTTTAATTCAGAGAGGTAGAGGAAGTACACAGAGGACCACGTGGAAGGCACTTTTTCAGGAGCCAGTGTACTTTGGTGGCAGCTAAACTGCTAAACCCTCCTTGTTCCCCATACTATCAGGAGCTAGTCACGAAAATCCAACTCCCTCAATGATGAGTAATAAAGAAGGAACACTCACAGCATCAAAGACCAGAAAAAGAATGTATAGTAACACTTACTAATAAATATTGTTATTAGAAAAATTAGGCCATAGGGCAAATGAACATTGTAATCAAATATTTCCCATAAATAATAAAAATATAAAAAAGCACTAACTCTTTGGAGGGAGACACAAAAAAGAAATATAACATCAAAAAAAAAAAAAAAAAAAAAAAAAAAAAAAAAAAAAAAAAAAAAAAAAAAAAAAAAAAAAAAAAAGAAAGGTTGGTCATTGAAAGAGATGCAGTGTGAGCTGGAAGGTTTAGGAAAAAAATACTAAGACTATCCCAGAAATGAGGACAAAATTAGAAAAAAAACAGGAAATGCTAGAGACTACAGAAAACTCAACAAGAAACATGGGAGCTAGAAATAACAAAATTGAATTAAATAAAACAAAAAGGAGCTAAAAATAATTAGATACATAGACCAAGCAGATATAGCATCTGCATAATTGAAATCCCTTAAGGAAAAAGCAAAGTTGAATAAATATTGGAAGATGTAATTCAAGAAAATTATCTAAAAATAAATGGAGATTTATTTTAATATGTTAATGAAAATATCACAAAATTGACTCAAGAAGGTTAGCACCAAGACTTTTATTATTAAAAAATTGTTAGGCTTGAAAAATAAAATAATTTTGGGGGGGCAGGGTGGAGAGGGTCAATGGCAGGGGGTGGGAAGGGGACATCTGTAATACTTTCAATAATAAATTTAAAAAATAAAGCCAATACTATTAAAATAAGCAAAAAATAAAAAAATAAACCAAACAAAAAAAATCACATCACTTATTTAGGGGAAAATATCAGCATTATTTTAATCCTCCCTATAGCAACATTCCACAGAACAACATTTTCATGGAAAATGCGAATTAAGAATTTTATAAATAATGCAAATTGTTTTTACTGTGTAAAGGCTCTAGACAGATTTGAAAATGCAAAAATTTGGGGAATTGTTCTCAGGAGTCCTTTTTGAAGAAACTATTATGATCATTAATTTCAGCTGACCAATAGATAACTAGAAATGTTAGTGAGTTTTGAATACATTTAAACTTTACAACTAAGAAAGAAATGTGAGGATTAGGATGACTGAACAGGCAAGACAGGGCATACACATTATTTGCTCTCACAATGTAGAAGTGATAATAGAAAGAGGAAAGGGAGAGATGGGTGAGAGGCACAGTGAATTCACTAAATGCCTAATCTCTAGTAGCTGGGAGACAAAGCATATTCGTTTAAGCAGCCAAATCAAGTAATAGAAGTACAAACATCTTTAACAACTAGATGCCTGGTGCATGAAATTCATGCACTAGGGGAGTGGTGTACCTCAGCCCAGCCTGCACCGTCTCCAATCTGGGACCCCTTGGGAGATGTCCAACTGCCGGTTTAAGACTGATCCCTGTGGTATTAGTCCTAAACCAGCAGTTGGACATCCCTCTCACAATCCAGGACTGCTGGCTCCCAACCACTTGCCTGCCTGCCTGCCTGATTGCCCCTAAATGCTTCTGCCTGCTAGCCTGATCACACCCTAACCACTCCCCTGCCAACCTAATCGACACCTAACTACTACTCCCCTGCCAGGCTGATCATCCCCAACTGCCTTCCCCTGCCAGCCCGGTCACCCCCAACTGCCCTCCCCTGCTGGCCTGGTCCCCCACAACTGTCCTCTCCTGCAGATCTGGTCGCCCCCAACTGCCCTCCCCTGCTGACCTGATTGCCCACAACTTCACTCCCCTGCTGGCCATCTTGTGGCTGTGGGTGCCGCTATCTTTGAGGGCAGGGCAGTCAGTTAGCATATCCCTCCTTATTTGCTGTGGGCGCCGCCATCTTTGAGGGTGGGGCAGCAATTAGCATATTCCCTCCTTATTGACTGTGGGTGCCATCATCTTTGTGATGGCGTGAGGATCAATTAGCATATTCCCTCCTTATTAGATAGGATACCAGTGTTAACGCTAAGAGAAAGTTATTAACTAATGTTGGATGGGGGAGGGGGAGGAAATACTGTTTATATGAAATTATTATTAACTAAAAATAAATTTATATGATTTATATAATCATATAAATAATCATTAGAGCAAAAGTTACCCCCCATATGGAAGGGAAATAAAATAAACCATATTTGGTTTGTTAAAATTTTTTAAATTTAACTATGAAAACAGAAAGCATACCATCATTGATGGAACTATAAATAAACTTTCAGTTATATCAATAAATGTAAATGGTTTGATTCATCTAATAAAAATAATTCAGGTTTAGGTCACAGAGCTTATAAGAAATACCTTAAGGTACAGTAATTCCAAATATTGAAAATAAGAGTGTGATTAAAGTTATATAGACAAATATAAATAATAGAAAGTAGGATTTCTATTTTCATAGAAAAGTGGAATTAAGGCCAGGAAGGATTAAATGAAATGAAGAGTTAGCTTTTTATTGCTAAAGAATATAATTCAAAATGAAGATAAAATAATTATAAACATGCATGCATTGAACACATTCATGAGAAAAAGATTGAAAAAAATTTAATAAGTTATTTTTGTTTGCCTTTGGGTCATGACAGATCAAGTGAGTCCTACATAATAAAAGGCTAATATGCAAATAGACTGAATGGCAGAACAACTGATTGCTATGACAAGTGCTGACCACCAGGGGCTGTGCGTGGAACATGGCAGGCAGCAGCAGCGACAAGATGGTAGAGTAGGTGAGCAGGGGTGCCAGACCAAGGCGGGGTGCAGGTCACTGTCGTTGGGGTGAGCCTCTGGTAGTTACTGAAAATTCTTTGCTCCCGTGTGCCATGGTACCGCCTGGTGCTTGCACCCACTGACAGTGTTGGCCCTGCTCACATTCTTTGCTGGAGCCAGCCCCAATCGCTCTGTGCTGTCAGTGGGTGCGAGCAAGGTTGGCACCGTCAGTGCATGGGAGTGGTGGAAGCGGGAATGGGGCTGCCAGCAGACAGGGGGCCGCAGCAGGAGGGGCTCAGCAGGGGCACAGCGGATGAGCCGAGACCTGCCCCTGTGCCCACCACAGCCCACAGTTCCTTTCAAGGTGCACAAATTCATGCACTGGGCCCCCAATAAAATATAAAACAGAATATAGAAATTCTAATAAAATGTAATTAATGAGGAAGAACTAAGGGGTACATTTAGAACCATCTACTTTGAATATGGACCAAACTTTTTTCCAAATGTCTGTTAAATATTTACAAAATTTTATCTTTTATTATACAAAACTATAATAAAATTTAAAAGTAGTACTGTTTAATAATACTAGAAATCAGAAAGCTGAAATCTTGCTTTCTCAATCAACTCTTTTTTTACACTGTTTATTTTTATCTTTATTGTTGAATGTATTACATATGTCCCCCCTTTTCCTTCATTGATCCCTTCTCAGTCAACTCTTAAGTATAATAAAATTTTAGAATATTTAGAAAACAGTGATTATGAAAGCATTACTCACATATATAGGGTGTCCTGAAAAATGTACACACAAACTTTGACTAGTTATAAAGATAGTGTTTATTAAAATACATTTCATTTTCAAAATTGAGCTATCAGCTGTTGAAGTGTGTGTACATTTTTGGGGGACACCCTGTATATACTATGCCAAAGCAGTGCTCAGATGAAAACTCATGTCTGTATAGTTAAACACTTACTTAGACATTAGGAAAAGAACAACAAAGTACTGGAGAGCATTATGCTAAGTGAAATAAGCCAGTCAGAAAAAGATAAATACCACATGATCATACTCATTTGTGGAATATAATGAACATAAACTGATGAACAAGGACAGATCCAGAGATGGAGAGGCATTGATCAGACTGTCGCACCTTGGAGGGAAAGTAGGGAAGGGTGAGGGTAAGAGGGAGAGATCAACCAAAGGACTTATATGCAAGCATACAGGCCTACCCAATGGACATGGACAACAGGGGGGTGAGGGCATGAGTGGGGGGGATAGGGATAATGAGGGGTTAAGGACACATATGTAATAACTTAATCAATAAAAAATAAATAAAAAATGTAATTCAAAAAAAGAGAAAAGAACATGTAAATGACAGTAAAAAAGCAGAAGGAAGAAATTAATAAAGGTAAATGCAGAAATGACATTAGGAAAACTATAGATAAGAAAATTAATCTGAAAGTACTTTATCTAATTTTTTATAGAAAGTCAGATATCCCAATTAAGAAGAAAACAAATAATAAATTTGCAACATAATAATTAACATAATCTAATCTAATAAAAGCGTAATATTGAAATTGACCATTTCTTTGGGACGCCTAAGCCACACCCACTAGCCAATCAGAGCGACTGTATGCCAATTAACCCAGCCAAGATGGAGGCCGGCAGTCACAGAGCTGAGTAAACAGGCAGCTTCCGTTACAGCAGGAGTAAAACTGTTTGCCGGCTGCCTGAGCTTCTCTCGGCTCTAGGCAACAACATATTTGCAATATTGTCTCAATTATAGAAGCCACAGAGCTGAAGCCAACAGAAGGCTGCTTTACATGCCTAGGCCTCAGCTTAAAGGAACAGTGCATCAATTATAGAAGATAAATAAACCCCAGAAACCTGCTTCCAGCCAGCCTTGCTGGGACGTTGGGTCAGTGGGAGCTGTGGGCAGCCTGAAAGCCTGGAAACAGCCCTCAGCCCCTCACCCAGGCTGACCAGGTACCCCAGTTGGGACCCAAAACCTGAAGGGGCTGTGGGCAGCCTGAAAATGGCCCTCAGCCTGTCACCCAGGCTGGCCACACCCCAATGGGGTGAGGGTCCACACTGGGGGGCTTGGCCAGCCTGCAAATAGCCATCAGCCCCTAACACAGGCTGACCAGGCATGCCAGCAGGTGGACATCCCCAGAGGGGTCCCAGACTGCGAGAGGGCATAGGTCAGGCTGAGGGAACTCCCGAGTGCACAAATTTTTGTGTACCGGGCCCTTAGTAATCAATAATTATGGACAAGGAGGGAAATAAAGTAGATATATTTCTATTAAGATGGCAAATAAAATGTGAAAACTTGGATAAAATGGAAATTCTGGGAAAATAAAATTTACCAACTATAATTTATATATGTAGGTATATATGTGTGTAAATCAAAGAACTAAACTGCAAAGAAGTACCAGGCTCAGATGCTCTCAGAAAATTATAACACTCTCTCAAAGAGCAGAAAATTCCAATGCTATTTTAAACTATCCCAAAACAGAAAATTAAGAAAATCATCCAAGTTCTTTTTATGTAGCAGTGAAACTTTAATATCAAAGTTTCACAAAGATTTTATGAAAAAATAAGACTAGAGACCATTGTACTTATTAATATTGATGAAAAATCCAAAATAAAAATTAGCAGATAAACTTAACTGCCCATTAAAAGAATTATTCATCATTATCCAGCAGGGCTTATTTTAGAGAATGCAAGACCGTCCTTCCCTGAATTAAGTATTAAGAATCTATTTAAATAATATTGATCTAAGGAGAAAAAAATGCATAATCACCTCCATGGATCTTGAAATCTAACATAATTTTGATTAAAATAAAATTACCTAACTAGGGTGAGGAGGTTTCCTTTAATACACCTGTATATCAGGTCCAGGCCCAGATCTGGCCTCTTGCTTAATGAGAAACAGAAGGGTATTTCCACTAAAGTTGGGAACAAATAGGTGTGTTTGTAACCACTGTTTTACATTGTGCTAAGTTTTATATTTAATTAGCAAATAAGAAGAAAGAACATCAAGGCATGAAAATTAGAAAGGAGCCAATAAAACTATGGCTAGGAGAAGATTTATTCATTCATTCAAGAAGTATTGAGGCCCTACTATTTTCTAGGTACTAATGAAAAAATAACACTAAAAATGTCCTTTGTTTATAGAGGTATCATTCTAGTAACATACTATTATATGACCATATACCAGGAAAATTGGCCACAAACAATATGAAATGTTAGCACAAAATTAGTAATCTATACTAATAGTAGAGGAATATGCAAATTGTCTGTGATGCCCTCACAGTAACAGTAACGACCAAACAGAAGACTGTGTGGGACAACAAGGCCAGCAGGGGGGTTAGTGAGGGACGACCAAGTGACTGAATAGCAGGCTGTGTGGGGCGAACAGGCCAGTGTGGGGGGGCAGTTGGGGGTGACCAGGTCTTCAAGGGGGGGGGGGTGGGGGCAACCAGGTCAACAGAAGGGGCAGTTGGGGGCAACCAGGTCAATAGGGAGGGCAGTAAGGGGCAACCAGGCTGGTAGGGGGGCATGTTGGGGGCGACCAGGCCAGCAGGGGGGGGCATTTGGGGCAACCAGGCCAGAAGGGGGGGCAGTTAGGGCCGATCAGGCTGGCAGACAGAGGCCGCTAGGGGTAATCAAGTTGACAGGGGGGCAGTTAAGGGTGATTAGGCAGGCAGGCAGGTGAGCAGATAGGAGCCAGCACATCTGGATTGTGAGAGGAATGTCCAACTGCCGGTTTAGGCCCGATCCCTGTGGAATTGGGCCTAAACCAGCAGTTGGACATCCCTTGAGGGGTCCCGGATTGGAGAGAGTGCAGGATGGTCTGAGGGGACCCCGCAATGCACAAATTTCGTGCAGCAGGTCTCTAGTTATATATACATGCAGACATTAAGCAGTCAGAAGATCTGAGAAAATTCCTTATTTATAATAGAAACCCCAAAAGATAACATCCCTAGGAATAAATGTAACAAGGATGTGCAAGGTACATGAGGAAATTTCAAACACTGTTGAAGGACACAAAAGACAAATTGAGTAAAGATGTCGATTCACTTTATGTTAATTTAAGAACTTGGTATAATTTCATTAAAAAATACCAACCAGTTTTCTTGTTTGACCATTTGTTTATATTTCGAAACTGGACAAGCCAATTCTAAAGTTCATATAGAAAAAAAAAAAAAAGATTTCTGAGTAACCTAACTTCATATCCTTGCACAAACATAATAGAAAAATGGAAGAATAGATTCAGTTTCTCCTGGGAAAAATATGAACAATGGTATTGGCCTATCTGGGTGGCCATTTGAAAAAAAAGATAGATTCATACCTCCCACTGTATATTCCAAATAAGCTAAAGATTGAATGTAAAAATCAAATCTATAGATGTGTTACGATCACAACAATGTGGGAGAATTTCTAGGACATTTAGGATAGAAAAGTTCTTTCTAATTATGACCCAGATTCAGAGGCTATAACAGAAACCATTGATAAATTCAAATATGTTTTTTAAAAAACACAAACTTCTGCAAGTAAAAAACACAAGCAAAAACCACACCATAAGCTAACTATAATGCACAAGTGACATATTGGAACAAAGAATGCAGCCAGCGGTGCACACAAAGGTTTAATGGAAGAAATTAAAGAATGATTGAAGAAATTCTTTAAGTCAGTAAAGAAAATACCTACAAATGAAGAAAAAATGGAAAATAAATATGAAAAGACTGTTCATAAAAGTGAAATACAGATGGTTTTTAAAACACATGAAAAGATGCTTCTCTCAGAAAAAAAGGAAATCAAATTTTAAAATATACTGAGTTGCTACTTTGTATAAATGTCAGACTGGAAAATAATTGAGTCTGATAATATACTCTATTGATGAGGCTTTGGGAAATGAGCATGCCTGCTTGCATGAGAGTATTAGTTGGTGAAATTATTAATGAAAGGGGTTTTCAATATCTAAACATATTGCAAATGCATAGACCCTTTGATCACTAACACTCACTTCCAGGAATTTATACTTGTATATGAAATGGCCTGTAGAAAATGACCCAGGACCAGATTATTTATTGCAGCATTGTGTTTAGTAGAGGAAGTTTGGAAGCTAACTAAATGGCCATTCATATGGGGAGTGGATAAGAAAATTATGGCATGTTCTTAGTTCTACAAAGGAAGGTGGGTGTCCTTTATAGTTTTGCTAGAGGCCCGGTGCATGATTCATGCAAAAGTGGTGTCCTTCGGCCTGGCCTGCGGGATCGGGCTGAAACTGGCTCTCTGACATCTCTTGAGGGGTCCTGGATTGCGAGAGGGCACAGGCGAGGCCGAGGGACCCACCAGTGCGTGATCAGGGCCAAGGAGAAATGCAGGAGGTTGGCCAGCCAGCGAGGGACTGCGGCAGGGCTCCAGGGCATGTCTGGCCTGCTCACTCAGTCCATATTGGCTGGACCCCAGCAGCAAGCTAACCTACCAGTTGAAGCATCTGCCCCCTGGTGGTCAGTGCACATCATAATGAGCAGTTGAGCAGCCTTAGCATATCATTAGCATATCATGCTTTGATTGGTTGAACAGATGACTCCACGACTGGACCCTTAGCATGGTAGGCTTTTATTATATACGATAATGGACATATTCCAAGACACATTGTGAAGTGAACAACCCAAAGTCCAGAATGTTGTGTGCAGCCATTTATGTGACTGGTGGGGGCTTGGTAATGGGGAGGGAGATATAAGAATATATATTCAAATTTGCTTATATTTGCATAAAATAACACTGGAAAGAACCTGATTTAATGACTGGTTACCTGGTAAGAAAGGAAGAGGAGGAACTGAGAAAGGAGGAACAAATTATTAATTTTTAATTTGTGAAACATGAGTGTTTTACCTAGTCAATAAACTTGGAATATAAATTGAAATGAAAAATGAATTCTTCTAGGAAAATGGTCAGTCCAAGATATATTGTAAGCTGTAAATTTTTCTCTCCCATACTTTTAAATTAAGTAAGACATAAAGGGAAAGTGGAAATGGTGTCAGGACTACTAATAAAAACAGCTCAACGTACATGCCTTCCTGAAAGTTGGCAAATAACTTTTACAGACACAAGCTCAGCACATTTTATAACTTCAGTCATAACACTGAGGCCACTGGCTGTGTTTCCTGTGTGTCTGACACCTAGAATTGATTGAGATGCTTTAAAGGGTGTCATGTGAAAATTCAGCCCTCATAACTAGAGAGCAGAAAGCTGGTCAGCCTGCCTTCTCCATTTTTGGTTATTTCCTCTGATCATTAATGCCTCCTTACTATGAAAGCAAAGCTAGAATAAATAAGGAATATAACTAAATTAGTTTAGTCATGTTGTGTGGCAGGTCACCCTCCTATAATTTTTATCAGAGTGCTCTCTAAGATATCGAAGAGAGAGAAAGGAAAGGGGAGAACTCACATGCTTGGTCCTCACAACCATCCTATTTAGGTGGGTAAATAACCCTTTTATTAAATGGGTGAGGAAACTGAGGCTCAGAGGGGTAGGTCCTTGATGTGAGGAATTGAACCTATGTCCGTCATCTCCTAATGCTACAGCAATGTGTGAGACGATGATCATCCTGTGGCAAGCATAAGTAGTGTCTCTTTCCACCTCACCACATTTGTGTCTTCAAGTTGTACATGGTCCTGGTAAAAGTTTAGATGGGGATCGGTAAAAAGGAATGACCAGGAAAATGAATAGAAGAGGAATGTGTGAAGAACAGAGGAGAGGGGAGGGAGAAGAAAGAAAAAACACGTTTTGTAGTAGAATTGGTCCCTTAGGCTAAAACCAGTTATTTGGGGATTATTCAGAGCTTTTTGTTATCCTAATATATGATAATTGGGTCTAGCCCCCCCCCCCCCCGCCCCCGCCCCAAAGGAAATATTGAAATGATGCCTCTTTGCAAACTCACCTAAGTGGCCTTTAGCTCTCTGCTGCAGAAGACTTTGTTGATGAACTTTATTTTGAAACTCCTTTCCTTGAAGGGTAATGGAGCTGACTCAGCCAGGTGGCTGTCCCATTGCATCTTCATTGCTGATAAGAAGTGCAAGCATTAGAGCAAGTTTCATATTTTTCAATGCTGTTTCACAGTTAATAACTTTCCTTGTCTTTAGTGGTTATTTACATTCACACTGCTAGTGGAAGGCCTACATCAGTGGTAAATATGGAAATCTCAGTAGCAGATAGTGTGTGTGTGTGTATATATATATATAATCTCCTCAACTGTAGACAAGGGCATATCTCTTTTTGGTGAAGGTGGAAATGATTTTCCTATTACCTTGTTTCACAGCATCCTGATGAGAAGAGATTGGAAGGCCTCTCCAAGCAGCTGGACTGGGATGTTCGCAGCATTCAGCGCTGGTTTAGACAAAGACGCAACCAGGAGAAGCCAAGCACACTGACGAGGTTCTGTGAGAGCATGTAAGTTGTTGTTGTTGTTTTTTTTTTTTTTTTTTGAAAGAAACACCTGCATAGTACTTATACTATCCCTGAGGTGAAAATTAAAGACTTGGTTCAGGCTCCAGTAGCCCCTAAAAAGCCATCTGGTAGGGAAAATAGTCCATGAAAAACTGGGAGAATAGTTGGTACAAGTTTGTGGTTTCCACTTTGTATGCAATAAATGAAGTTGGCTTTTGCAGGGAGTTCCTTCGAGGTAGGCATATTACAGAACCTATAATGGAATTTTCAGTCAGCCACTTGAAATATAGCACTAGAAGTCATTACATGTATAGTTTGAATTTTCATAGAGTGGGCTTTGTCATGCTGTTCTTTCCACTGATAAAACTGAGATATTAGGGTATATTATCAGAGGGTCACACTGATGACCTACATTCCTGGGGATTTAAGAAATGGCTGTATTATATTCTTGGATGAGTTTAATGAAGCATTGCTTGAAGGTGGGGCATGGAAAGAAAGTCTCTTCTATTTCCAAAATGCGAAGTTTATGGTGTTTAAATTATTTTTTAAGTAAGCGGTTAAAAATGATAGAAGACCCCCCCAAGAATTCTTCTAGCACAGTGAATTTTGAAGTAGGGACACTCAATACACGTATCTATAGGAAAGTTAGAGAAAGAAATATTGAAACGTTGAGAACATCCCCCACAAAGGGAGCCTTCTATCTCATTGTTCTAGTTGGTTTTCCTCCTCTGGGATCCGTGGTACCTGTGTCTAACCATTCCTTCCTTTCTTTGGGAACTTTTTCCTGATACCTGGTCATTTAACAGAAGTGCTGTCAGTGTAGCTCCCTCCTTTGCAGGCTCTTTCTACTTGGGGTTAAAGTTACATTTTCAGGTCTGGCTTTCAAATATGCCCAAAAAGTATCTTAGCAATTGTCGTCTAAAGCTTAAAGGGAAACCTAATCTTCTAGGAGAATGAGTGAGAGGCAGAATAACGTCATAAATCCTAGGACTGGATAAATATGGGGTGCATAAACAGGGTCTTCAGGAGGTCAGAATATTTATAAAACATGATAAACAGCCTGGTAGATACAATCTGTAAAGCCTTTCCTGTAATTGAAGTTAGTGGCAGATTATGGAGGAAGGATTTATGCATCTGGGCTCCTGCTCAGAAGCTGGGATTGCTTCCTGTCCTGGTCCTGCCAATACCCAAAGGGCCAGGGCTCCATCCTAGAGCTGCAGGTCTGAGTAGGGGAGAAATGGGGTCTCAGCACATGCCCACACACTGAGGCTCAGGTGCCATCAGCTTCAGCTCCCACTAACTTGGTAACTCAGTGCTAGCCCTTTCTACACTGTGCTGAGTCTACATCAGTGTGTGTAGGAAGCCGTCATCTGGATCCTGTTCAAGTGCAGATTCTGATTCAGTCGTTCTGGGATGGCAGCTGAGATTGCATTGTTAGCAAGTTCCCAGGCCATGATGCTGGTCCATGGACCACTTTGACAGGCAAAGTTCAATGTTATACCAATGTCTATGTCTTCTCCCTGAATTCATCTGATTCTTACCTGCATACCACAATCACCAGGATGATTGCTATGACAATTAGTTAAAAAAGTTTCAATTAGTTAAAAATATTGTTATATTTAAAATTGTTTTTTTCTTGAAATATTAATGTTTATTGCATGTAAATGGCTAATTATTTTGTATCTACAATCTAGAAATAGATTTATTTATATATTGTAAAAAAACATAATATATCTGTTTTAAATTAAAAAAGAAAAAAGAAAACATTTTGCTAAAGGAAAGAAACCAGTCACAAAAGGCCGCATATTGTATGATTCCATTTATAGAAAATGTCTAGGACAGGCAAATCCTTAAGACAGAAATCAGATCAGTGGTTGCCGGTGGCAAGGATGGAGGGTTGGAAAGCAATAGCTGTCAAGTACAGGGTTTCTTTTTGGGGTGATAAAAATGTTTTGGAATTAGCCCAGCTGGTGTGGCTCAGTGGTTGAGCTAAGAGGTCCTCGGTTCAATTTCTGGTCAGGGCACATGCCTGGAGTTGCAGGCTCAATCCTTAATGCAGGGCATGGAGGAGGCAGCCAATGGATGTATGTCTCTCATCAATGTTTCTATCTCCCTCTCTCTTTAAAATAAAAAAAACACATATTTTTTAACAATGTTCTGGTATTAAAACAAATTTCTAAATGACTGCTAGAGGCATGGCAAAGTGAAGGCACAGTGTGGAGATTGGGGTGCGTAAAGGTATCAATTACGATCTCTTCCCTTGGGTAGCTTATTTATAGTAGTGTCATGTAAAGTGAACTATCTGAATATGTGAGGGTCAAGACAGTATTAAAAATTAACCAGATATGTGTGCTAACTGATTGGTATGCACAGTCAGTAACTAAAGATTAAAGGATAAAGATCAGTTGTGGGTTAGAGCCCACACAGGGGTTGCTGGGACCAGAACTGAGTCATTACCAGTGGCCTTTGACCCTGCTGCAGAAGACCGTGTTGATGAACTTTGTTTTGAAACTCTTCTCCCTTGCCCTGTAGGTCGACAAAAGATTCTCCTGCCTTTCTGAGGACTTTTGTTTGCATCATTTATTCTTCATCTTCCTTATGGTCTTTAATGGGCCACTTCTCCAGATTCAGTCTTCAATCTCTTACTAGTATTTCCCTCTTTCTACCTTCCATCCTCTGTGTAAAAGGAGTTCTTTTCTCTCACGACTTCTTCCAAAGCCATGTGTCCAGTGCAAATGTTTCTTCTGTGTCACCTCCAGCCGGCAACTCTGATTTGTTTCTACTCCTGACTCCTCTTTTTCTCCTATTCTTGCATGCTCCTATTCTGTTACAGGCTGGAAATAAACCAACCAGCCCGAGATCCATTAGTTTTTTGCAAAGCCACTGCAATGGCCCCAGTCCTGATAGGTCACATAATCTCATTATTTATCTGATACTTATAGATATTTTGTTTGCTGCAAAAAAAATTTTACATTTTCCTAAAATACTGTTATCTCCATGGTCTGCTGCTCTAAACACTTAATGGTTTCCTACAACTATAGGATCAATATTAGACTCCTTAGTTTGATATAGTCCGGCCTTCATCTGTTTGATGTTAGTTACCCAGATGACCCCTTTCTTCAGAGGGCTATGTTTCCACTGCCCATACTTTGTTCCTTCCTGCCGTGGTTTGTTCCATGCTCCTGATTGGAAACCTCTACATTCCTCTGCCCCACCTGTTTACCCCGTATCCATTCTTCAAACCCCAGGCCCTCTCGGAAACGTGTTGTGACTGTTGAGTCTGGAGGGAGCGCTACTTCTTCTGAATTCTTAGTCCTTATTGGAAGAGCTAGTAACTTGCTACTGAGTCATGTGTTTACTTATGTGGTTATTTATCTTTTCTTAGCTTGTCTATATAGTCTCACCCTAATTATAACATATATGCTCCTTGAGGGCACAAGAACCACATCTTGTTTTTCTTGCATTCTTCTCTGCCTTTACCACAACATGTAGACACTGCTGAATCAATATTTGTCGAATAACTCTATGTTCAGATGACATTGTTTTGGAAGAATTTGCTGATCTAAGTTGGCATAAGGCTCCCCCCAACCCACCCCACCCAATGAAGAGTGTCTAATATATACGGACTTTACCTAAAATTTATCTGGGGAGATTACTGAACTACGGAATGCTCCAAGCCAATTTTCAAAAGCAGAAACCAGGGGGAAAGAATGGAATAGCAAAGAATTATGTTTAGATAGCACCATGAAAAATAAAACAGAATTATATTGTTCTGTGCATGCGCACATGTATGTCACAGATATTTACTCACCACTTTAAAAAATAATCTGGGAAAGCCATCTTAACCAGGGATGCACTTCATAATCACCTGGTAAGCTTTCCAAAATATGTACACATGCCCAGGCCCCAGCGTGTCTGATTAAGTGTGGGAACTCAGGTGGGGTCTGGACATGCATATCTTGGAAGAAATATCCCAAATACTGATGACACACATCTCTGGTTAAGAAGCACTAATCTCTGAGAAGAGACGATTGCTGTTCAAATCTACTAAACAAGCAAGACTACACAACTTCGGAGCTTATAGATCTAGGGCCCCACTGGAAAGATTCTGTAGTTTTTCTGTTATGTAAGTACTGCATTAGAAACCATCGCATCCCTCCAGGGGAATTGTATTTCATCTGTCAGCAGTATAGAATGCACCAAGATGCATGCCAAACAGTGCTTATAACCATCTGCTGGCGTGTCCAATTTTGGGCACACCCATTCAGCGCAGAAGGACTGAGTAGGAGAAGCTGTTCAGTGAGTAATGTGTTGAAACATTGACGTGGTATTTTTTTCTTCATGCTGATGCCAGTCATTTACAGCTGTGTTTGTTTTGATAAATATTTCTTCCAGAAGCACTTCGATCTTTATTGGAAATTGAAATAGACATTTTCAAGAGGCAGTAAAGAATTTATAAAAATGAGATGTCATGTGAGACATTTTAGGAGGAACTGGCTTTAAATGGGAGCCATTTAACTGGGGGATCGGGCTTTGAGGCCTCACCTTCCTCCTCTAACAATATCTGGATAACATAAAAGTAAATATCTGAAATGAAAATATCTGCAGGGTGACACAGGAAGGGGCAGAGATAAATTTTCAGAGTTAAAAGGCTTTCCTCTCAATCGTGCCCTTCCTATGCTCATTATTTTTGAATATTGTACAGTAGGTTTAATAGTACTCATCTGGGAGTAAATGTTATGTGTGGCTTTCATTTCAGCAGTCTCCATTTGACTGGACAGATAAATCTCCCACATGATAACCTGGAAATGTAGGAGAAGGAATAGTCATGCTTCACAGATTAGTGATAATTTATTTGGATTGAAGTTTGATCCGTATGGACACTTGCTATGAAGATCCAATATTGTCTTTTGTTTAGGAATTCTATTTTAGACTTGATGCTGATTAAAATTATCCCCAAATGCGTCTGTTAGTGGAAGCACAATGACCAAAATCTGGGAACCTTTTGAAATTGTGTCTTCATTTCTGCAAAGAAGGCCTGTGGTCTTCTTAACTTGTGATTCCATTGAATTAAGGATAACTCAGCATGAGAAATGAATGGCTTAACCAGCTGCCTTCATGCCACCAACTCGGTCACTGCTTTTATTTGTTAGCTGTTTTATTTGGACAAACCAACAGTGCTGTCTGTGACTTCAGTACGAAAGTGGAGCGTGATAATTGAGGGGTGAAAAGGATCAGAGTTGTACAGGAAGCAACAAGTACTGGAATACATGATCGGCAGTGTGTCGATGCTGATCGTAAGTCTGAAAAAAATTAATCGTAAATTTGGGGGACAACCACTTAGGTCTTGACTAGTGTAAGGTTGAGTTGTTTTGTTGCTGTGAAGGTGGTGATTATTTTTCATTAATACAAAATCATCCCTAGGTTGGTGAACAATTTTCATCATCCAAAGTACATAATTAATCTGGCCTCATTATTGTTCAAATTTGGTTGAGACAATGAATATTTTGGAGTTGAAGGCTATTCTTGACTATTTCCAGTGGTTTTAAATCGGTGGGTTGTATTCAGGCTCAGTTTTGACGTTGGAACAGGAGTCAGCAAACTTTTCCTGTAAATGGCCAGAATGTAAATATTTCAGGCCACACGAACCTGTTGACAATTACAGCTCTGCTGTTAGACCACAAAAGCAGCCCTAGACAATGTAAATGTGCATGGCTGGTTTTCAATAAAACTTTACTATGGATACTGAAATTTGAAGTCATCATTTTCAAGTGTCATGAAGCATTATTCTTAATTGTTTCTCCTAGCAATATAAACATTTTACAACTATTCTTAACTCATGGGCTGTACAAAAACAGATGGCCTTCTGGATTGGCTGGCAAGCCATAATTTGCTAAGTGCTTTAGGATTACAGTATTAACAGCGTTTTCAGTTTCAAGAAAGAGACTGTGTTCTTGTAGCACCAGGCACAGTAATCCATTGCTCAGAGTGTTGCCATGTAATAGAAGCATTATGACAGTTCTGTAATTAGTGTGCCCCATCTCTAATATTCCTGAGACATGGTGCCTTAATGCAGTTTCATTTAGCTCAATCAAGCCCTATTTGAACTTATTAGTATTCTTAGGCAGTGTCACTTTCACTACAAACATCATGAAGATTGATGAAGCTGACTATAGGCAGTCTATTCTTTTGCCTTGAATAAGCTCTTAAAACCTTTCTCCCTCTTTCCACTCCAGACCTACCATCTGTAGCAAGTTAACTCGGGTTTTCCAATAAAATCAAGCCTCTCACATTCCTTGATGGCATATGGCTAGGCCTCTAATCCATGTGTACTGGCTAATTAAGGAAAACATAGTTTTGCTAAAAATATCAAAGAGCCTGTACTTTGGTCAAGCTGGCTGCATACTCAGTGTTATTGGTCAGTTTTCTTTAAATATTCAATTTCTTAAGGCTCTATAGATAATTTTTCCAATAATTTTGTTCTACATAGAGTTGGAGAGTGATGAAAAGGACAGAGTATAGCCCTGTCCAGGTGGCTCAGTTGGTTGAAATGTCATCCTGTACACCAAAAGGTTCAATTTTAGTTAGGGCACATACCTAGGTTGCAGGTTCCATCCCTAGTCGGGGCATGTATAGGATGCAGTTTCTCTCTCACATAGATGTTTCTCTCTCTCCCTTCCTTCCTCTCTCTGTAAAATCAATAAACATATCTGCAGGTGAGGATGAAAAAAAAAGGACAAATTGAGGAATAACTGAATTTGTTAAAGCCTAATATTCTTATTTAATTCTTGTCTGCCATATTTTGAATTTATACATAATTTTTCTTTGTTATTTAATCTGTTTTAAAAGTTAATTTTTTTCTAATTTAGGACAAAATTATGAAAATAATTATGATCAACTTTGATTATAGGAGCTATATAAAATGTTTGTAAAATTTAGAAAAAAATCCTCCAAAGCCTACCAAGCAAAAATTAATACTTTAACTTTTCCTACTTATACAGGACTGTCGTCTACATATGTGTCCACACAAATACACATTCATGCTCTGTATCTAAGTTTGGTGCCTGCCCTTCTCGAGACTTTTTTTATAGAACCCACCTCATCAGAGTGTCTGAAGAAGACTATAGAAACATCATGTTTTATGCTTTGACTTCCGGATCCATAAGTCACTATTCTCTGAGTGGCAGTACAATCAATTGTGCTATAATATGATGTATGCATTCCACAAAATTGCACAACAAAATAAAACAAAACAACACATGGCTTATGGGAAAAATGAGTCAGGACAGGACACTCAGAAACTTCATCAGTGACATTAAAAAAAGAGTTAGGAACCTAGTAAAAATAGAAGTATAGTCTTACATATGTTAAATGGTTCCCTTTAAAAAAGCCCTGATGTTTGCTTGTAAGTTGCTCTTGGGTATTAGTTTACTAGGGCTGCCATAACAAAATCCACAGATGGGGTGGCTTAAGCAACAGGAATTTGTTTCTCCAATCTAGAGGCTGTAAGTCCAAAATCAATGTGTAACAAGGTTAGTTTCTCTTGAGGCTTTTTTTATTAGCCACCTTCTCTCTGTGGCCTCACATGGTTTTTCCTCCGTGCTTGCTCACCCTTGATGCTCCTTCTCGTAAGGACACCAATCATACTGAACTAAGACCCCAAACTTAGAATCTCATTTAACCTCTGTTGCTTCCATAAAGGCCCCATTTTCAAATACAGTCACTTTGGACTTTAGGACTTTCAATGTATGAACGTTGGGAGGCACAATTCTGTCTATAACAGTGTTGGAAGGGTTACAGCTCATAATTTCTATGAAGTGGAGAAAGGAAGATGACCCAAAATCGGAGAGCAAGTTGTGACACCGGATGGGTGTGGCTCGTTGCACATGTGAACTGATGTCGCTTGGAGATGTTTGAGAGGGGTGTGTGTGTTTTGTGTATTCCTGCACTGCCCAGGTTAACTCAGTAGAGTTCTCTGCAGTTACCTAGAACTTCTGGCAAATGAAATCACATATAAGCAATGATGCAATTCTTGTTATTATTACACTCACATAACACTGGAAGACATTCACGGTTTCACAACAAGCTTTGCAGCGACAGGGTAGTGGTGTGGTGGGGGAGCTCTGGAGCCCGGCAGCCCGAGTTCCAGTCTTCTCTCTAGGAAAAACCTCTGGGGTATTTGGGACAGATGTTTGGCCCCCCCAGTGTCAGTTTCTTTCTTTGTCAAATGGGCAGGTGGTGCCTGCCTCATAGGGTCATGGTGAAGGCTCAATAAACGAGTTACCATCTATACAGTGTAGAAAAGTGTGTGGCACACACAGGGGTGGTGAATGTTAGGTACTGTCAGTACCATCACACAGCCAGTTGTTAGTCAAGCTTGTGTAACAGGAGCAGCAGCAAATAGCTAATATTGTGTCAAAACCGTGCCCTGGTAGGGTGGACCCCTTACCCCCATAGGCACACTACCTACCACAGGCAGCTCCGGTGTTTGACATTTCGGGAGGAGAGATCCAAGGAGAGCAGGATCTCAATTTAGACGAAGCTCTTTTGTTCTGTGGAACCCCAAGGAGACAGAACCACGTGACCCTGTGAGTTCACAGGGCTGTTCATGTGGGCTTTACTTACACACAAGAAAAAGATGCCAAACCCGTCAGGGTTCTGAGGGCCAGAGCTCTGGGCTTGCTGGTGTGCAGCGACGTGTGATGGAAGTGGATATGAAAGTAGACATTTATTGTGCTGGTGCTCGGTAAACCCCAGTAAATGTCCTACTGCAGCAGGGACCCATGCCCACTGTGCCTGCAAAGGCCAGGGCTTTTGAAGCACCACATGAGAAATGTTAGAACACACAGTGAATGTCTTGGAGCCACAGTGGTTTAAAATTTGCCAGGTGATTCTGAGGAGGACACAGCTTGCCTCTCTCTCCCTGAAATCAATAAAAAAAAAGAATAAAATATATTAAAAATTATTTTAAATATGGATAGTATTTTTTATTTGGCCTATATACCATCTCATAGCAGTTGCTATGTAGAATAGAGATTTTCAACTGGGGTGCCACAAGAATTTTTAAAATAAATAGTCAGACAGTATCTAACTATTTAGTCAGGGACCCTGACCTCTTTTCCCTTAGGTTGTCAAAATAAAAAATTGGCAGCAGCAACACAACAATAGCCATCCAGTGTGAATGAATCAAAATTATATCTATTTTTTGTCCAATCAGCAAAAATCAATTTTTGGTGTGTGGCAGAATTTTTAGTCATTAGTTTCTGTGTGTTGCGAGATGAACAGGTTGAAACTTCCTAATGTGGGAAGTTCCTGATACTGCTTTTCAGAGGGTACATTGCAAGGGAGGTGATGGAGCACTGTGACATACAGGTTAGCAGCAGAATCCTGGACATTTCACTTAATTCTTCAGGGTTCTGGTAATATCTGTACCCACTGTATTTAGCCATAGATATAGTGACATTTTGTATTTTCATCTTACATATGATTACATAACATTAGGGTTTCTTGCAGATGTGCTGGACACGAAATGCTGGCAGGAGAATTAGATCCTAAGCAAGAAAGGGAACACGGTGTTTCCTGAGCTTATGTTTTATTCCGAATCCTGTACTAGGACCTTGGTAGCTGATCCTTATAACCAGTGTTTGTAGTATGCTAGGTATTTAAAACCTTTCATATCCATGAAGAAACTGAAGCAAAGAGAGATGGAGTAACAACCCATGTCACACAGCAAGTAAGTGACAGGAGTTGGAATTTGTACCCAAATCTTCCTAAATCTGGAGCCTTGTGTTATTTCAACAGTACAATGTTAGAGATAGCTCAAGAACATTGTATATTCCCACATTCGGAGCAGATATGGAAAGAGAGCTCTTTGGTGTTTCATTGCACATCCTGCCTGGTCTCCTTTCTGTTTCATGTTCCCTTGCAGTTTATGAGAGACTATGATTCAATGTCGTTACTTTCTCCTTGGCATGCTGATTGCACTCTGAGTCATTCTCTACTGCTGCACTTGGAGACTTGGTATTTTCACTATTTGGATCTCTCTCTGCTATTAAGTTGTCCACTGCCTTGGCTGCTGGGGCTGTCACCTTCATCTTCTCTTCCCCATGGCTCAGCACAGTGCTGATGCTCTGTAAACCCCGATAAATGTCTACTGAATGAATCACTTATTGGGATTAAGGGCTGGATTGAACCTCTAGGGGCAAGAGGACTGAATTTAATTAGAAGGAGCTCAAGTTTATTGTCTTTGAAATAGTCCTAGGGAAGATTGAGGTGGGGAGGAAAGAGGCAGGAGGGACATTCTGGAGGAGGTGGCACGGCTGCATTTTTAGGGGTTGCCAGAGGCTCTCCAGGGAGTGGACATTGCCTGGGGAGAATGGTGGATTTGAGGAACTCCAGTCAGGAGGAAGGATGACCAGGAGAGGGAAAGCCAAGAGGCAGGTGTAGACCTGTTGCCACGCTAAGGCCCTGGGCATTTCTTCCCACCCTCTCCTCTCTACATATTTAGGGCCATCTGACCCTCTGCTCTAAAATGTCCTAAGTATGCCTGCTTTCACAAAAATGCCATCTTTACCGACTGCTTGGCTCATTTAAGAATGGAGTTGTATTTTATTATCAGTGCCTCAAACCAGTGTCTGACTAAATTTGAACCCTTTCGTTCTTTTGTTAGAAAAAACACTTGCTCATTCAGCATAAATCTCTCACGTAATAGAGATGATTCTGAGCAGGCACCTTCCTTGTGTGGTCTGCCTTCCAAACGTTATCGTATCTACTAAAAAGGATAATTCAGTGCATTGATTTGGCATGTCATCTCCTCCTCTTTATTCCCCACCGCCCACACAAACATGCCAAAATTAAACATCCAAAGGAAAAAGAAAGAAATCTAAGTTAAATGATCACCTCACTATTGGCTACACCAACTGTGTCACATTTTACAGAAAAATACATCAGGGTGTGACACCCATGCTGGTCTTAGGCCATTACCTTGGCCTCTGCAATCAAGGTCCAACCTTGAACAAACCAACCAACCAAGGCACACAGTCAGGAAAGATTGTCCCAAAAAATCCAGAAAAAAAGTCATGCACCCACAGGACTTAATTCACTTCAAATTCCCAAATGGTCATGGAGGACCTTTATGTCACAGGGGTAAGTGCTGAGGGATTTAAAGGTAAAAAGAACAAAATTGCTGTTCTCTGGTGCTCTTTTTAGGAGAGAAAGGCACAGTGACAGAAAAAGCTCAAGGCTGAGCCATCGTATTGTGATGAGTTCTTGTGGCTTAGCAGACTGAATTTCAGATAAACAAATCTAAGACTGGGGTCAATGTAGAGAGCTTCTTATAGATTATTTTTATGATGGATGGGGGAAGGGGGGGCCAGAATTCATTTTGAAGTTTATAAAATACTGAATTTTGTTTGGGGAATTTTTATCTTCAGAAGACATTGTGAATCTGGTGCTGTCCATGGAATAACAAGTGACCATGTTGTAATGGGATTGTGCCAGACCTTCCTACAATGAAGCATCCAGGAGGAGGCCTCACTGTGTGTGTTTCTGTCCTCGGTGCTAGTAGAGTCACCAGGCCTGCAAAGTCTTTACTTGTGATGACCCTTATTTGGTGTTCCTTCTCTGTAGAAACCAGCTTTCACCCGGAGCCATTATTGATCTTTCTTTTAGGTCTCTTTTCCTTTTCTGTGCTTAGAAGAACAGGATGGGAATAGGTGAGAGGGGCTATAGGGATTAGGTGGAAGTGCTTTTCAGCTTACATCAGGTCCAACCCAATGATCTTAAGGTTGGGGTACTGTTTTCAGGAAAAGTAAATTCTCAGTGTCATGCTTTGTGAGATAAGGTTGAGAGGCCTAAACCTGTACCTGTAGCATGAGTTGGGAGGCCCATGCAGATCTCAAGAAGTAGCCAGGTACAGAATTTCCTCCAGTGTTGTTCTTTATATGTGTTTTTTCAGGGGAAACTCTTGGTTTTTGTTTTCATTATTCATTAAGATTATATTTTTCATCTACTATTTTCTCTCCTATTATTTATTTTAGTGGTAGAAATGTGTCCAATTTGAACTGACTTCAGTTGTTACTGATTTTCTGAAATAGGACTTGAACCTGTGGGCATAATTTCAATTTGATTCATTCAAAATAAAATATTGTTTTATAATGAGTTATGAAGTGTTCACATTAAACCTAACTTTACCCCTGGAGTGCTAGAATCTAAAGCTCCTCTTGCTACATGACTCACAATGTTCTTATTTCTGCGTTTCCCCCCAGAACTCATGTGGTTCAGTAAATATTTTTTGAGCATTTACTACATGCTGGGTTTTATATCAGATGCTAGATGAAAATATAGGACTATATTTGATGGATAAATGACACTATTTCTTTATTTCACTCTCTAAAACTTAGTTTCCTTATCTATAAAACTGAGCTAATAATCTAAAAAACATGACAGAATGAAATAAAATAATTCCTATAAAGCAGCTGGAATATGACAAACATAGAGTAAGAACTCAAGAAAAATTTTGATCGATTTGAATTTCTGTGTATTAGAGGGTGACAAAATGAATTGAATTCCTCTACCTAGTCAAATACTATTCCCAATTTTCTTAATACCCTAGGGAACTGCATTGCCATTATGCATTTTATCTAGGTTTTATTTCTCAAATGTCTGAAGATGTAATTATTTGCTACGTCTGATGTGATGACTTTTGTTGAAGGAACTAAAACTCATAATTTGAATGTTTTCTTCCTTGCTTTAATAAAATGCTTCTTGATGATGAGTGAGAACATGGTTTTCTGGCTTTCTGACTTTTAAAGTGGTGTGTGACCTGAGATGACAATTTTCTATGTCCAGAAGCAGAATAAGGCCATTGTAGTGGAACTAGGAGGTTTATATCTTAGGCAAAGAAGTCAGGGTGCTCCGGCTGCAGTGGGCATGATAGAACTGGCACCTTAGACCCTCATGCCTACTTGCTAAGGTGTGGATCAAAATAGTATTTCAGAATTAATAGGGGGCCACAGAGTTGTTGTGAACTTGTAAGGCACTCGTGCTTTTCAAGGGCTTTAATAAATATTAGCACTTATGCTGATGATTGTCAGTAGTAGCACTGCAATTATCACTAAAGCAAAGCAGGACCACCCCTGTGTACTGGTAGAAACTTCTTGAGCAAGCTCTAGCATTTCCTAAGAATTTTGTGAGGATCTATAAATATTGATTTCTTTTTGACCTGTACCACTAGGTAGAGGTGCTATGCTAGTCTCCCCCTCTTGGCCTTTGCACATGCTGTCACCGCCCCCCCCCCCCAGCTTCCCATCCCCGCCTAGAAAGCCCTTTCCCTAGCCTCATCTATTTGATAAATATATGATCTCAGTTCACTTCCAATTGGCAACCTGGGGACATTTATTGAGTGACTAATTCATGCCAGGCACTGAGCTTAGTGTCTAGTTGAGAGCAGCCCTGGAAACTGATCATTATAACCTGTGTGATCTCATGTACTCATTGAAGGAGGCATCAAACTCCTATTCTCTTTCCCTGTGTAAAACTGACAGTTTCCATTTTTGTGTACCTATTTCATAATAATGATAATAGTTCATTGCTCTTACTTACGTTTCTTTTTACCAGAGAGTCTATAAACTCTTTTAGGGCAAAGAGTCTATATTACCCCTGAACATCCAGCACTTGGATTGTGTCTATGCATAGAAGGTGCCCAATTAATGTTTTTAGGATGCGTGAACCCATATTTTATGGCTACTGACCTTCTAGAGATTGTTTCCATGTCTTTTTTTTCACGTATTGCCCAAATATATTTTGAGTGCCTACTGTGCCAGGCAGCCCTGTAAGAGTTTACATTTCAATGGGGAGGAGACAATAGGCAAATAAGGAAACTATATAGGCTATTAGTTGGCATGGAGTATCATGGAGGAAAATTAAGCTGAATGAAAGATCAGGAGTGTGTGTGGGTATGAGCATTTGTCATGCAGTCATTTCTGAGAAGGTGACATTTGAGTCAAGGCCTGAAGGAGGTGAGGTAACTCCTTCAGCAGAGGAGCATTTGGGTATATGAATAGGGAGTCTATGGTTGCAGATATACTCATTGAAGGAGGCATCAAACTCCTATTGGCAGTTGTCAGTGAATAGATGGTATTTAGACCCCTGAGACTGTGAGGTCAGGACAAATACAGAAAACATCCCAGGATTGAGCCTTGAGGCATGTTCCTGTCCGAGATGGTGGAGCTGAAGAAGAACTAATAAAGGAGATTGCGGGAGGGACCGGTGAGAAGGAGGAAGCAAGAGAAGGTGTTCATGATCCACTGTATCAAACATTACTCTTGGGATTGTACAAGCTGAGGACTGAGAAGTTACCGTTGAGTTCAGTCATTGGTGTCACAGAAGTCGTTGGTGTGTTTGACAGGAGCAGGTTGGACAGAGTGGTAGGGTGGCAGCTCAATCTAAGAAGCCCAAGAGAAAATGGGAGAAGAAAAATTATAATATGGGAAACTCTCAAGAAGCTTGTTGTACAAGGGTGGTTCGGAGAAAGAGGGTGGTCCTTGGAGAAGGAATGTGGGATTAAATACTTTTTAAAGAAGGGGCAAATTATGAAATGTTTGTATGCTGACAATTGCCTGTTGAGTAAGCCACCCAGTCCATAGTATTTTATGACAGCAGCCTGAGCTAAGACAACCAAGGAGCTACTCAATCTTTAACTTTATTGTTTCCCCATTGGTTGTTTACAGGAGCTCTTTCTTGGGGGAGGGAGGGCAAGTCACGTATGCTCTTTAGTCAGCCTGTTGCTTTACAGACACTCAGGAAGCAAACCTGACCCATGGAGCCTATTTGGCATGCTCACCTTTAAGGAACATGCCCCCGTCTCGATAAAGCACTGTTCTGTCTTTTAGTTCATTATCCTGTAAGCTGCTGAGGCAGTAAATTCTTATTAAATTGGATGATGTTCCATTCCATCCTCCCTTCTCTCCTAAGAAATTCTGTTCCACATGACGAAGATTTTAAGCTGCCACATGGCTTTCTCTTGAGCTTTGAATGATTAGATGCACTAGGTATTTTTAATTTATGCTTTTAATTTTAAGAAATACATTCAGATATGCCTGCAGCCATCCAGTTTTCTAAATCTGAATATAAATATGAGATAAGAGAAAACAGGGGGAAAAAAGAAAGCAGTATTTATTTTCTTTACCAGTTTTTCCTCTTTATATTTTGCACACTGTCTCTTCATTAAGTGTTTTAGCTTTAGGAAGAGTTCCTTCCTTTAAAAATAAGGAATTTGTTAGGAAGACAATCAAATAAATAAATAAAAAATGTAAGGGAGGTATTATTATAAAATCCCATTAGTATAATTTTTTTGACATTTAAAAATGTAATCCTATGCCTTTGATAATGATCTCAAATAAAATCCTTTTATCCCTACAAATATTAAATGTTTAATTAATGTCTGCAAGACAGAATTTAATGGCTTGATTCAAAACAAAGATTTATATATAAATATAATAAAGTTTTAATTTTAATAGCTGCAAAGTAACAATTCTTTCAGTTAATGTTAACTTTTAATAAGGAAATATAAACATAGATACAAAAGAAGAAAGAACAGTGTAATAAATTTCTATGTATCTATCATACAGGCTCACCAAAGATATATATTCAGCCATCTCCTTATATTTCTTAAACTATAAAAAGTTATAAAAATTAAAGACTTTCTTTTTTTGAAACAGATAAAACATTAATAGGGGATGTGGGTTACAAGCTAATATATATATATATATATATATATATATATATATATATATATATATATATATATAAAATATACTTTAGGATGGAGCCTCTAAATTAGAGACTAGGGCAAAGGTTGTGGCATGGCCCTGACCCTTATTTCTCATGGTCTCAAGTTCACAGGGCTCACCAGAGAGGAAGGGAGAGGGAGTGAGAGATAAAAACACTAAGGATGAGAGAGAATCATTGATCTGCAGGCTCCACGCTGGGAATGGAGCCCACAGCCCAGGCATGTGCCCTGACCAGGAATCTAACTGTGACCTTCTGGTTCATAGGTCAATGCTCAACCACTGAGCCACACCGGCTGGGCTCATCAGTACTTGTTCAGTCCCTTCTTGCATGTTAGAGGTAACTGCTTCAAGTTCTCTGCACTTGAAGTTCAGTATAAGGTCCGTGTTTATGAAGGGTCTTTTTATGCTTAAAAAACTGGGCATTCTCTAGTTATTGGTTATAATGTCGTACATATTTCTATTTGGCTGGCCGGGGCCTTCCATCTCCTCTTTTTCTCTGCTTTTGACTCTTACTCATGTCATTGAAGTTCAGCTCACGTTTCCCATCCTCTGAGATTTCCTCTCATCACCTCATCTCTTGCCTGGCACAGGTGTACCCATAAGGAGCCCCCATAAGAGGACTACCTCTCTCCCAATTTCTGCTCTGGAGTAAAATCTAAATGGGTGCATCATCTGGCTCTTGGCTGTCTCACTCTCTGACTTCATTCCTCTCACTTTGGTCTAGTGACATCAGTATGTTCTCTGCGTGCCAAGCTCATCCCTGCTGACAGGCCTGTACACTTGCTGTCTTCTCCTGATGGAATGTTCTGTCCCACAGTGGTGACTCAATATGAGTAAATCCTTCCTGACCACACCAGTGCTTCTCTTTCCAAGAAAAACACCACACCACTGTTGTGATAGGCATTTTCTTACTTTTACTTTCAGTCTTACCATTAAACATGTGTTTCAAAACATAATTTAGTTTTGCCTATTTTTATTTTTTTTTAATTTAATGGGGTGACATTGGTTAATAAAATTATATAGGTTTAAGGGTTACAATCTTATAATACATCATCTGCATGTTGTATTGTGTATTCACCACCCCAAGTTATGTCTCTTTCCAACACCATTTACGCCACCTTTCCCTTCTCCTGCCTCCCCCCACCCCCTTTTCCCTCTGGTAATAGCTACACTGTTGTCCGTAGATGAGGTTGGGTTTTTTCGTTTAATCCCTTCACCTTTTCCACCCAGCCCACCTCTTCACTACTCTCTGACAGCTCTGAGTCTGTTTCTATTTTTTGTGTTTATTTTGTTCATTAGATTCCAAATATAAGTGAATTCATATTCAAAACAACATAGTTTATTTAGCTTTGCCTATTTTATTTTTAAACTTAGTATGAGTAAAATCCTACTGTACGTTTCTTTTGTGCATTGCTGCTTTGCTCAACCGTGAGCTCTAAGGTATATCTTGCTGATCTGTGTACTAGTATTTGTATTTGGCAGTGGTGCTTTCATTTTCACCACTTTGTGCTATTTCACGGTATAAACATACCACAATATATTTATCTCTTCTACCATGGTTAGATATTTGGGTTGTTTCTAGGTTGGGGCTGATATAAGAAATAATGCTATGAGTATTCTTGTGTATATAATTGTCATGAGTTTCTCTGCCATATAACCAGTTGGAGAATTTGGGTGCAGAATTAGTTGGAGAATTAATGTTCCAACTAGGACAATTTTGTGCAGGATAAATGCTAAACCTGACAGGACACAAGGGAACTAGGTGTACACTGGAATTATCCCGGGAAAAATGAGATACGTGGTCCTGTATTAAAAATATTTTTTCTTCATATTTATAGATAGCGTTAATCTGTTTTCTAACAGGACTATACAGATTGGCACCCCCATTAGATATGTATGAGAGTTTCTATTGTTTCGAATTCTCTAAGTTTATATTATTTACCATTCTTGTGATTTTAATTTGTATTTCTCATTGATAATGAGACTGCATTGTGTAGTGTCTGTTTAAATCTTTTTTCTAATATATTTTAAAACATAAACATATTTCTTATTTTGTGCTTTAGCTACATACCACAATTTTTAATATTCATATTTTACTACTATTTTATAGAAAATATTTTCTGTTTTCCAGCATATTTTTTCTTTAACTCAGTAATTATTTAGAAATGTGTTTTTGATCTCCTAATATGTGGAGATTAAAGTTATGTTTAAATGATTTCTTACTCATGGTAAAAGATCATCCTCTGTATGATTTTTCACCTTAGAAATATGCTGAGTTTTTTAAAGTTGAGTATAAGGTCAGTATTTATGAAGGGTCTTTGTATGTTTAAAAAACTGGACATTTTCTAGTTATTAGTTATAGTGCTGTACATATTTATATTTGGTGAAGATTTAATCATGATCCTCAGATATCCTATATTCTTATTGAACTTTTAAAATCTCCTTTCAGTTACTGAGAAAAATCTTTGAACTCTCCCACTATGATTATGGATTTTTCTGTTTTTTAATTGTTTATGTTTTGTAATTATGTCAGTTATTGCATTATAAATATTTTAGGCTATACAATTAGGTTAATGCACATTTAAAATTATAATGACTTCTTGGAACTGAATGTTGTATTAATATGAAATGATTCCTACGATATTTAATAAATAATGCTTTCTACCTTAAAGTTAGTTTTGTCTTGGTAATAAAGCAACACCAATTTTATTTTATTGGTTATTTGCATAGTATATCATTTTCTGAATTTTTATTTAACCCTTTTGCATTCTTGTATTGTAGATGTGTTTGTTTCCTATAGATAACATGATTGGATTTCATTTTAATTCAATCTGAAAACATTTTCTCTTTCTACTGGAGTTTAGCTCATAGACATTTAATATCATTACTTTTAAATGCTTTTATTTAGACATCTTAGTGCTTTCTGTTGTTCTCTTTTAAATTTTTTTTTCTCCTTTCTTGACTTCTGAATGCATTGTTTTCATGATCCCATTTTTCCTCCTGGTTTTAAAATTATAGGCTCAATTTTTAATTACTTTGATTTTTATTCTAGAAATTAGTGGGTATACCTAAGTTATCAAAATCAAGTGCTAATCCCTCTTTTACCCTTCTCGTAAAATCTGAGGTATTTAGAATAATTTACCACCATATACCCACTGAATATCTCTTATTTGTAGAAGTTGTATGTGACCTTTTAATGCTTTTTTTTTGTCATGCCTTTTATTCTATTCTGTGTTGTTTACACTTAAAGACTTTGTTAAGCTTAAAGATCATGAGTCAATCTTCTTTCAGATTTTCAGACACATTAACCATTTTCTTTTCTTTTTACACCTCCCATCTGGCATTAGGCTTGATAGGGATGAAATCTCTCATTTTTGTTGTCTTAAAGTGAATGTATTGTCCCCTCAGTCTTGAAAGTTTTTCTCTAAGTAGAGAATACTAGATAGGCAATTATTTTCTTTCAGCACATGGATGATATTTTTCACTGTCTTATTGCTTACATTGTTGCTATAGAGCAGTTGGCAATAAGCCTATTATTCTTTTGAAGATAATGCCTATTTTCCTCTCCGTTTGCTTCAAATTTTTTCTTAGTCTTTGTCTGCCTGTATTTTTAGTATGCTATCTATAAGTACACTTTTGTGTGTGTGTGTGTGTGTGTGTGTGTTTTGTTTTTTTTAATTCTCAAGAGCTTCTGGGGCTCTCTAATGTATAGATTGCTATCTTTCATCAGTTCTGGGAAATTCTCAGCCATTACCTCTTCAAATATTGCCTCTTCCCTATCCTATTTTCTTCTTCTGTAACTATAATTAAACTAGAGGCCCGGTGCACAAAAATTTATGCACTTCGGGGGATCCCTCAGCCCGGCCTGTGCCCTCTCGCAGTTTGGGACCCCTCGGGGGATGTCCACCTGCTGGCATGCCTAGCCAGCCTGGGTGAGGGGCTGATGGCTGTTTGCAGGCTGGCCAAGCCCCCCAGTGGGAACCCTTATCTCATGGGTTTCATCTCCACGTGCGTTTTCCCATTGTCCTTTCATCTGGGGAGAGACCTGGAGTGTCCACAGCAGTCTCTCACGAGAGGGAGGGTACGTCACGTCTGTCCCAGGGCGCTCCCTCCTCCCCTGGGTTCCCTTCCCAAACTCCATCGGGTCTCCAGAGGCTGCAGTAAGTGGTGCACCCGTAGCCTGTGCACAGATCGTAGGACACCTGGCGGGGGGAGGGGGGTGGTGGCTGCGGCAGCAGTGGCAAGACGCAGTCTGAGAAGAAGGGGCCGAAAGTGGCCAAGGGGCCCGGCCCGTCGTCCCCGCTGGGGGAGTTCACCGCAGCGAGGTACAGGAGGCGCAAGGGCTCGGTCAAGGTCGAGCCACCATGGAGGGCCGCCAGGGACGGCTTCTTGGTCATGGGATAGCCCGGGGTGCTCCAGGGCTCGGGGTACAGTAGGCTTCCCCCCATCACCAGTGGTGGCTCAAAGAGCCAGGGCTTCAGCTCGGGGCCCCTTGCAGGGACTGTGGACAGGGAACCCATCTAGAGGCTCCACGAGGAGCAAGACACCCACCTCGGAGCCGGCCCCGTAGTCTAGTCCCAGCAGCTTGAAGAACTCCTGGGTCTCAGGGACCTTGTCCAGGTCGCACAGGTTCACGCTGCACCCTAACGGGCCTCACCGGCTGCCGCCCCCTGCCGCCGCCTGCCCCACCCGCCCCCACCGCCGCCCGAGCCGCACCTGCCATTGCTCACTCTGTGGCTGCCAACCTCCATCTTGGCTGGGTTAATTTGCATACAGCCGCTCTGATTGGCTGATGGGCGAGGCTTGGCTGGTGGGTGTGGCTTAGGTGTCTCGGAGAGATGATTAATTTCCATATTATTCTTTTATTAGAGTAGATGTATTTTAGGCTATATCACTCCATCTTCAATGTGTCTTAACTCTCTCCCAGTTTTCCCCCCTCTGGCTATACATTATATAACATCTGACCTATCTTCCAAATCACTACTTCTCTTATTAATTTATAATGTATTTAAATCTTTCTTATATTTCTTATTTGTAGAAGTTGTATGTGATCTTTTTAAAACCAGCTTGGTTACTTTTTATAGTTTCTTATTCTCTGTAGATACGTTTTACCTGGTCTTTCATTTCTGGACATAGAATAAGCATAGCTGTTCTGTAATCTGTATTTGAGATTTCCAGTATTTGTGGATATGTAACTGGTTCTGATTCATGAGACCTTTTTCCACATGTGCTTTAATTGTGTGCTGCTCTTTGTTCTTAAAAAAAAATTAGGGGGTGATTCTTGAGGCGTTGGAAGAAGATGCCATTCTCCAGAGAGTTTATGCTTATGCTTCCATCAAACATTTTTAGATACTACCATTCCAGAATCACCTTAAGCCAAGTCCATGGTTGCCAGGACCACCAAGACATAGTGAATTTAGGTTACCATCACAGTTACGATTCTTTGACTACAAGTTCCATGATGTTTTTTAAATTTTCTTTTATTTCTCCTACTAGAGGCCCAATATATGACATTCACAGCCCCTTGCAGCCTCTGCCAGCCATCACAGACCTGGCTTTGCCGAAGGTTTTCTGGAAGGTAGTCCTGATGGTTGTTCTGCTGTTTGGTCTAATTAGCATATTAGCTCTTTATTATATAGGATTCTTTTTAGTGCCAAGGCAAAGGCAACCATCCCTGCAATGCCCCAAACTTAGTGGTAGAAATTGGGTTTGTATGTGGTTCACACGCATCCTATTGTTGTAATCCTTTGAGTTCTCAGCTTGATGTGGACAGTGTCCCTTATAATATCCCCTACTTTAGGTGGGCTCCTGGGCCTTGACTTTTTCCTCCCTTTCTTTGCGGAGCTTCCAGAACAGAAACCCACATGTACTGACTGTGACAGATGCCCTGTTTCCCTTAGTCCTATTAGCTCCTCACTATCATGTCACCTCTGATGCTTTCAGGGATTTTTTTTTTTAGCTGAGCAATTTAATTGTTTTTAGTAAGTCTGGCTATTGGTTTGAATAGCCAAGTCTGCTATTTCTGAGAAATATTAATATATCATCTACTGGAAAAAAATTGTGGGCTATGCATACAGAGGTTTGGAATGTGGTAGGTAAAGTATTTTAAATACTAGTATTTTTATCAACTTGTATTTTATATGATACATCATTTTAATGTTGATGGGAAGTAAAACAAGGTCAGTTCAGCCTATATCCAATGTGACTCCGAATTTTAACTGCAGCAATTTTTAAAAACTGCATATAATAGCTTTCCTAATGAGCTAGTGAAATAGTCATCTTTGCTAAGTACCACAGAGTACAGTTATGGTGTTAGAGAGATCCTGAAGAGCATGGCCTTTCAGATATAGGTTGCCCTACATTGTTTTTTTGGTGTGTACTAGGCAATGCTTGACAAAAAGATATTTGTCTACTGTATACCAGAAAACAGTGTAGGCAAGGCTTGCACTCACATAGCAACGTACAGATAAATGTTAATTTAATCAAATGTTAGCTGGTTTGGAGAATGCTAGTTATACTAATATGCAGCACATGTTGATTAAATTAGCAGTGTTAGCAGAAAATCTCTCTTAGGGGACAGGAATCTTGAGTACAGTTTTGAAGCTTAGAAATGTGCATTAATGACAGTGTGGCATGTAGATTGATTGAGATGTGGAGGGAAGTCGAGTCAGGTATGAATAAGTAGTGTATGGGAATGGACAAACATGCCCTTTTGACTCCACCAGGAAAAGGATTGAGAAATGAAAGACGCAAGAAAAGAAAACATTTTAGTTCTGACATTCAAGGAACCCTGTCTGGATGGGGACAAAGCCCAACTGCTGCCAGTTCTTTGGCCAACCACAGAATCTGTTTAGTCTTTCTTCTCTCTCTTTTGACCTCGAGGAAAGGGTTGTGGTTTAATCAAATAAGAGATCACTTGGGTGGCCTCCCTGGGTCTTAGACCTTCAGAGAACAGTTCAAAAATACCAAACCTTGATATTGTCAGGGTTGTTTTAACTTTGGGAAAGGATAATGAGCATGAAGTAAGACTATCAGAGGACTGGATTGCTTAGAATTTGTGGTTAGTTGAAAGGTACAAGATCAATTTCTTCATGTAATTTTGCTTGCTCTCTCATACTTATGTATCGTTTGTCATGCATGGATATAGAATGCATTCTCTCATTCAATAGAATGAATGGAGACTCTGTGCTGGGGGTTCTCCCAGGCATTGTCAATATTCTCTCTTTGGTAATTATTTTAACAGGCTTTGCCATCCTGGTCTGACCTTTTGCCATCATGATAGCATAAAACATTTAATAAATATGTATTATGTGTCAGGATCTCTACTTAGGTCATCTTATTTAATCCTCATGATACTCTCATTGGGTAAATGGTTTTAACTCACTTTGGAAAAATCAAGTAGTTTGCATATAAGCAGATCCTTGAATAACATCATTTGGTTGTAACATTGATGAGATACTATAGGGACTTAACTCTTGTTTATATCAATTGGCCTATGGTTAAATCGACTTCATTATATGTCATTTCACTTAAAGTCACAGAAACTATTGATGACATTGAGGACTAGCTGTATTTATAATGAAATTAGAGGCCCAGTGCACGAAATCTGTGTACAGGTAGGGTCCCTAGGTCTGGCCAGTGATCAGGGCCGATTAGGGCTTTCCAGCTGCTGGCTACGGCCTTCCTTTGTTCCGTGCTGCCCCTGGTGGTCAGCGCACATCATAGTGAGCGACCGAACACCTGAGGGACAATTTGCATATTTGCCTTTATATATATAGATATGGAACAGAAGTCAGAACCTGTGTACGACTGACCCATGTTTCTTCTTCCACACAACCAATGAGATTGTAACTTTAAAAATGAATTTTAATGAAGTTTAATTCCTAAGTAATTTCCACCAAAGTTGCCTTAAGGGTTGACCTTCTATGAAAATGTAGGTATTGCTGATTTTCTTTTATTGTGGAGTCACAGACCTACTAGCTACAGTGAGCTGCAATGAGATAGTATCTTTAAAAGGAAAATGTTTTCTTTAGGTCTTTCAGCTCCTCTGTTTTTGGTGTTTGTGGTAGAGATACCAGGTTCTTCTTAGTTGTTTTTGTTTTGTTTTGTTTTTTTGTAGTATGTTCACAGAAGAACTTCGTAGTGAGCCTGCATGTGTGGCATGTGTGAGAGTGACAGAAATAGTGGTAGTATATCCACATATCTCTGACCAAATTATAGGAGCGCACACACCTTCTGTGGGTGTTACTGAGATTAAATTGGGCCACATTTCCTATTTTTACACAATGTCCCGCTTTTACTGGGACCTCTCCCCTAACAGTGGGTCCTATCAACTCTTCAGTTTATTGCAGTGACACTCTCAGAGTAGATAATGGTGTGATACTAGTCACTTGGGGTTGAGTAACCCTATTTGAATTTAAATCTAATCACATACTTCAAGACATTTCATTGAAGTTGGGAGGTGCTAATTGGCAATTCACCATGGAGAATTTGGGGCGAGGCTTTTCCTTTTTTCTAATTTTTTTTTCCCAAGGACATTAACAAAAACACCTGCAAGAATTCTTGTGGGTTTTTTTTTGTTTGCTTTTTGTTTTATGACATAAAATAAAGTGGTTAAGAGCAGGGTTTAGATTATTTTCCTTTGAAATGGTTGGAGGAAGTACAAAATACATACGTAAATCTCTAGATTAATGGCTGCATTCATTGTCAGTCTTTGGAACGCCCTAAATGGTAGAGATTGACAGAAAAGAGTTGCCAGTATTTCAACTCCTGTCTTAAGAATATAACAAAAACAAAAGGCAAATCCATCTCTGCTGTGCTACCAGGAGTGGTTGATTCATGGTAGTGAACGTGCAAGTGGTCTGTGTTCTTTGACCCATTTCAGGAAACACACTACTCACTGCTTCTCTGGGGCCCAGCCATTAATAACAGTGAGACACACACTCACAGGGTGCTAAGCAAACAGCACCTGCCTGAGTCTGGGCGGTGAGGCTGAGATAATATTCTTGTTCACTCACCTTATTATGGTGTTATTTCATTTATTCCATAAATATTCATAAGCACCTGTTGTGTACTGGAAATAGGGGTAGGAGAGACAGTGGTGGACAAGACATAGTGTCGACCCTCAAGGAACTCATGTTCTACATTCTTTATTCACCATCTATCCTCTGAAAAGTGTGACCTATGGTTAAGTGCCCAGACTATGCAGCCAGTCAGACCCGGATTCGAGGACTCTGCTTACTAGGTGCATGACGTTGGCTAAACCACTTTTGCCTCAGTTAGACTCCCTTTTTCCATCTACAATGTGGGTGCAAGGCAGGTCATGCAGGTAGAGGGTTTTCACAGTAGTTGTGGTATAGCCAGGTTCTCTGGATGCAAACCATCTCTGCTGTGGTGTGGTCATTGTTATGACGATATTTCTGGCTTCTGAGTTTGTGGAAAAGGATACCTGTTTGAAATTAATTGAAAGTAAGTAGCTGTTAATATGCCAGAGGGAACAACCAGAGGCTCATAAACACCTCCCGCCCCCCAGGGAAGAAGGTAAGGCCCAGCCTTTGCAAATGAGGGACTGTATGTCACTGTATAACTTCCTTCCCCTTCCAGGCATTATTTTAATTTGGCTCTTTTTAGGTTTAAATGTTGGGTAGTTAAAAAGGGAAACAAACACACAGTGCACTTCACTCTGGATCTTCCACCAAGTTAAGCACAGCTGTGCCGGGCCAGGGACTCCAAATAGGGAGAAACAAGTAGCTCTTTGTTGAAAATACATGGCTATTGGGTAATCCTCTTATATACTCAGCCCAAAGAAAAGGCTGAAAAATGGCATTTAGATCCTTCAATATATCCTCAGTAGCATAGCTTGCTTGTGGCAGATTAAGATACTTAAAAGAGAGAGGGAGAGGGGACAGGAGACGGAGAGGGAGAGAGAGAGAAGCTTACCAAGTGTTCTGCTATCTTTTAGATATTCAAAGACTTACAATTCAAGAAAATCAAGAAAAGCAACATTGCTTTCCTTTGCACATTATAAAACACTTTTAAAAACCATTTGTTTAAAGCATCCCTCATTTATTTACTTGATAAAAGCCATTCTATTTCAGTGGAAATTGAAAGATTGAGGATAATTGCAAATCAAGTTTTTCAATAAATATATAAAAGATGTGTGCCCTATTGGTTTTCTCCTTAGATACCTTGAGGGAAGTTTTAGAAGGTTGTCTGAACTTCAACTTATTTAGCTAACATATTTAATTTGTTAACATCTTAGAGGGAGATTGTATCATTATCTCAATTAGAAAGAAGAGGAAACAGGAATAGAAGTGGTGACTAGTAAGTAGTGGAGCTGGGATTTGATCCCAGGCAATCTGGTTTTGGGACCTGAGCTCCTACTACCCTGCTTTCACAGCCTCTCTCATTATTCAGTTGTTGCAGCAAATTAAAACAATAAAATGTTTGTGATAACAATTGAGCTTGT